>JAYJMB010049065.1:13498-27736 GCA_036873735.1 Pouteria campechiana
AATAATAATAATAATAATAATAATAATGAGTGGTTGGTAATGGGGATAAGGAGAAGAACTTCTCTTTTTCTCCCTAATCAACTCTCTCTTAATTGATGTGATGTGCAATCGTCTTCGCAATCAGAATTTTTTCTCATTATTGCATATGTTTACAATCTTTGACCCTTCTCTTGTCGTATCATTTTCTGGTTTTTACTCCAATTTTTTCAAAATTTATTCCTTTTCTCTCTTTGGTCTTTTCCCTAATTCCCAAATAGACTCTGTTGTGGTAGTTATCATTATTTGGATCCCTGAAGACTGTCATCTTGTTTCTTGAATTGAAGAAGGCTTTTAATAAATACTGGCTCTACTTTGAGCCGACATAAATACTGACTCCAAATCCAACGCGTTTGTCTTTCACCAGACTTTTGGGTAATTGGAACCATCCCAGTCCATAATGCGTCTTTAATACTAGTGTGTAGTTTTCTTCTTCTCATTCATTGACACCAACTGGAGCAGAGCTCTGATTTTGGTAAAGGCTGGCATGTAGACCAAAATTTAGGCAGATTCAGCCAATTTCCACCCGACTGATTGTTCAAGGTCTATGCGATATTGCCAAGATTGTTGTCCAGTTGTATTTGATTCCACTTGGGACGAGCCTAAAAAAGGATAAAAGATAGGCCAAAGATTGTTCATATAAAAACCCAAATCTGGTTTTAAATTACCATTTAGTTTCTTGTTTTTCCCTTGTCCTGGCCTGCTATGGTTTGTCCCTTCAATCCACCCAACATGAGGCAAACTGCAAACTAATCCGTAAGATAATGATATGATCAGAAGACATGGAAAATATGCAAGTGATCTGTTAGTTCTTACAAATGACTCCCACAGATCAAGGCCATCCGCTGGTAACTTCTTTTAAGACAGACAAATGCCTATAGATAATTTTAGGTTGCAGAAATTCTTCAATGCGATAATAAGGCTCATATAAACATCATATAAACAAAAACCAAAAAGTCGGAAAAGATAGATTAAAATGTGAAAAAAGTTCCAGGGCAAGATCTAACCCACCCAACTTCTATGAAAGCTGGCCCCAAGCCCGGTGCCAACACAAATAATGATCAAAATTTCAACCGCGAAGAACTTCAAGGTCAAGTAACCGAACTCGCAAAATGTTTAGGGCCTGACATTTCAAGTCACTCTATTTTATTTAATGAGTTGGATCTTTCATCTGCCCATCAACCCTGTTTTTTCAGCTATGAACTTGTTTTCTTTTGATTCTATAGTAACTAAAATCTTTTTAAGGCTAAAGCTGCATTGCTCGGCTGTTGCATTAGATGTTGCTGGATGGAAATCCAAACTGCAGAAATCACTGACTACCCAATGAATGGAGCATGGACCAAAATACAGACCACTTACAGTTGGAGAATTAGACTACCATGTCAGAAAGATCCATAATTCAATGATGGTCCAAATGTTGTTGCATCCTTTTGGATTAAACCACAACACAACAGTGCTTGTGAGAAAACTAATTCATGGCAGCAAAACACTGCAGGTAAAGCAGTATCCCACTGTCATCTAACAAGGAGACCTTGTCTAATGTAGCAACATTTTGCTACATTGCAAGTCACATTAGCAATCCACCAACTTGTGAAGGGCATCTGCTTAGAAGCTACGATCTTTGGATTCAAGTATTTATTTTGTCTACATTCCATTCATTCAACATCGTATGTGCATAGAAATAGAGTCCATTATCAAAAGATGACCCCTTTTCAGAAAAAATGAGACAGAAGCATAGTAGCTCTAAAGTCTTATGACAAATGTTACAAGACAAATTACACCATGTCCATGACATCTAGAAATGCCAATGAAAAGCTCGTAAATATAGAGTTTTCATGTCTCCCCAACACAAACATTTGTGAAAAAAATTCAAGAACATCAAATGAACACATTTGGCAACCAAAGTTACCAATGAGACAGGAGATACAAAGAAAAACAACAAAAGCAAATGTGAGAGCCACGTTCCACATTTCCAGGAAAGGTTTACAACATCAGAATTGTGACTTATCAAGGGTATCAAAGTAAGGATGATCGATCGCTGCCTTGGCTGAAATCCTGTCTGCCGGATTATATTGAAGCATCTTCTGCGCATTCGATGAAGGATGAAAACCATAATCAGAACAGTTGATATAGAGCATAAAGTCAACAAGATCCTCAATGGAAGAATCATGCATTCCTAAGCAACTACATGAACTGAGGGCTGTGTTTAGCCATAGGGCGAGACATCAGCAGATAATTTTTTGAATGGATAGCCCAGAACATAACAATTATTTGTGGTATTTTCATCTAATGGAAGAGTAGGATCAGAATGCCAATCAGTAGTTAGTCTTACTCTCATTCTAATGTTCAGTGTACTGGAACGAGTTAACATGGCATTCAAACAAAATCTTCTGAGGTTAAAATTCAGCAGAAGTCTGGAATTTTAAATATCAGCTGCCATTTCACCCCAGTGGTCACCATTTCTACACTTGTGGGACCACCAAACACAATGGTGATTACAGTTGATTTCTATGTAACTGAATCTCACGGATTCAACCTCCATTGCAAAGCAAACTATGACAATCCCTTAATGACTATACAAGCCATAATATTTGGACGGACAGGAAATGTCCCATATTTTTAGCCGAACCAAACATCTATTTTTGGTTTAGGTTTGAATCCCAGCAGTATAATACTTACATTTCAAAAGCAGATTTTTTTTTTATAGCAGTTGCATATGAGAGGGAAAATAAAGCACACACTTGTTTACGTTGTCATCTTAACATAAAGAGGAAACAAATTGACATTGGAAAGCTCATGAGTGACTCAACCTTCCCAGGGAAAGTCTCTACCGAAATCAGTCCATTTCTTATCATTGACATAGAAAACAATGTTATCAAAATCAGACCAGACCAGACCGGTCAACTAAACAGTTCCTGTTCAGTTCACCATTAAACTTTTTGAAGTTTTGATATTATTTATGTAATGAAAGGATGAACTAAGGTAATATAATATAATAGCAAAAGGTTTGTATAGTTAGATTAATATCTATGGTTTTTTTAAATACTTGTAATATATTATTTTTAATTTATTTTCAAAAAATAACTTAAACCGGTCCTTCTGGTTGAACTGTTTAGACCATGAATGGAAACTTAATCAGTTCAACCACCGGTCCGGTTCTAATAACATTGGTAGAAAATCTATGAAGCAACTCCAAAATGCTTGAATCTTGGTTAGCTTAAACAAATTAGAATTGGTGAAAGTATTACATACCGATAAGAGATCAACACCTTCAGATTCCAGTGATGGAACAATACGAGCCAAATTCTGAGGCTGCCATTGTGGATATTCATGCCAGTCGCGCAAAGATTTGACTCCTGGCCATTGCTCCTCAGTTGGGGTTCCCAGCAACCTTTTATTACCAAATGCCAAGAAGAAGAATTTGCAACAAAGATAAATTACAACCAGATCATAAAGCATGACTACCACAAGTTGTGGCTTCACCCCAAAGAGAAAACTATAAAATTGAACAATGTTACATAATTACTTGAAGATGTGAAGCAGCTGCTGCAACTCTGAGTCACCAGGGAAGAGGGCTTGCCTTCTCACCATTTCAGCTGTATGTGTGATTCAATAGTATATGACAACAAAAAACATGACATGTACAAAATGTCACTCAACTACAGGATTGGTATTAGCATCAAACACTTCATCAAATTTGTCCACATATCTTCTGTAGCACATGTAATCTCTGAAGATTGATGGTGCAGTTTAAGAGAGTTTAGGCCTCTTAAGGTTTTGCTTACTTGAACTTCTTGGACACAAAGATACACAGAAATTGGCAATTAAATAGAGCTCAGAATACACTGGAGGGCTAAACTGTGTGGCTTGTGGCTTCACAGATTTCATGTGGGCCTGAGAGCACAACACCTTGAGACCAGGTTAAGATTTAGAGTATTTCTTTTGTTTGCACTCAAATCTTATTCTTACCCATTGGTCATTGGATGAGTTCATACAGTATAACAAACATCAGTTATTAATCCAGACTCAATGCAAAAAACCTAGACCAACCAAACCGCAAAGAAGAAAGAGCCTGATCAGCCTCCATCACTATGAGAGCAAAGGGAGAAATTTTAAAAAAGATAAGGAATGCTTGAGAAGATGTTTGTAGATGGTGCTCTAGGATACTAGCTTTAAGATGAGATTCAAGCACTTTTAGGAAGTTTTTACTCAGAGCGAGTGCTTAAAGGAATTCGTTGAGTTAGAAATAAAATAAGAAACACAAATATAAAACAGAAGACATTTGTATAGGGCTAAAGAATCAATATAAAAGACATACCAAATATACATCCAACAGACCACATATCCACTCCAGTTGAATAATGAGTAGATCCTAACAACACCTCTGGAGCTCTATACCAGAGTGTAACAATCTGCAATATAAGAAAAAAGCAATACCATCTCATTAATTTGAGAATACTTAGTGTCCATTTTATCATGTTATGAGAATTATTTTCAGCAATTATCAACAATGTGGAGGTATTGCTAAAGTAAGGCTGCGTCTGGAACAATTCTCTGCAGAACCATCTTAAAGGATCTGGAAGGGACTAAAGCAACGCAGGAGAAATCAGGAACATTGTTTCTCCTGAAAATGAATCACTCCCTCTCTAGCAATATGATGTACTAGTCCATGTCAATTTGAACCATATTGTAGAATTGGTAGGCGATGTTGGAAAATGAAGCATGATGGGCCTCACTTTTGATTATGTGAGGAATAAAAAGGCAAAAAATCTTTTTCAAATGTTAGCCAAACAATAGTTATTCATAGTCAAGTTAAATTCAAAAGATGATTGCAAAGAAAGATTTCTTGCAAAATACTGAAATAAAAAAGGTGGAATAAGACCAACAGACAAGTTCTCCATTTTCCTCTAAACTTGCCTCATGTGTATAGCTTTTCAAAGGGATGGTGAAGGCCCTTCCAAGACCAAGATCAGCAATCTTCAAAATCCCCTTCTCTTTGTCCACCAAGAGATTTTGTGGCTTCAAATCTCTGGGATGTATATAGACGAGAACAACTTCAAAAGGGTGAATAATATCAAAACAACAGCCAAAAGGAAAAAAAGATTACCTGTGAAGCACACCATGGCTATGGCAGTGAGCAACTCCTTTTAACAATTGATACAAGAAGCTCTACAAGGAACAGAAATTCTGATTAGGTTAGGAAGGAAAAGACATTCTTACAGAAGTTCTGATTAGGTTAGGAAGAAAAAGACATTCTCCTCTTGATACACAAAACAAAATAACCAGATAAAAAGCAAAGAAAAGATCATAATCAGGTAACCAAATAAATCGAGCCGACCTTGGTTCCAATTGGCATATCTATAGGATTTTTTTTTTTTTTATCTAATTCTAGCATTCTGATTTAAAACGTTGCACAAATAAGACGAAGCATTCTGTGAGTTTCTTGACAGGATTGATCAGAACACATCCTTAAAGTTATAGCTGATAGAGTTATTACAAACAGCAGTGTCTCCTTGTTCCATATGTATTGATAGACTTCTCAAAGCAAATATCGACAAACACAGCTAGAGAATGCAATTCAATCCAAAGGTAATTTTAAATGTATCCAGTTTTGCAATATTCCGAGGTAAAAATCCTTGTTTTAAGGGTAAAGAAGGACATGCAGCTCAAAAAAAAATGGGATTGCATAAAATTTGCTTTGGACGAATATGCCCCCTCATCAAAACCTCCTGCAATTTTAGCATTTAGAACGCCTCCGTCCGTCACCATCAGCCATTAGCACCGATGTAGGAACAAACCAAATACCACGAAAAAAGTTACGTATCTATCATCACTTTCTATGAGATTTCTATGATTGCAATTGGGGAAATTTGGGTGGATCACCATTGATGACTTCATCACAAGATCAACACTCGACATGAATGAAAAAAATTGAACCTTTTCCAACTTTTCTCATGCTAGATAGCACAATTGCAAACAATTTCTTTTGTATATAAAAAAGAAACTAGCATAAAATTTTGCAACTCTTCGCGTACAAATCAAGAAATAAAACTACAAAGACATAACATAAAAGCCCTATAAAGAAAATGGTGGGAAAAAAGATTCTTAAATTGTGAAGAACAGACAAGAAATGCAGATAGGCCGATACTTGAATGTCATTTGGCGGAAGAGGTCTAGGATTCGGCCCTCTGCGATAAGAATCGATGTATTTCTTGAGATCGGTGTCCAGATACTCAAACACCAGGTACAGCAGCGGCTTCCCGTTCTTGTCAACGTGCTCAACGCAGAGCAACCTAAAGAGATATTGAAACCCCAAATGACGTCTTAAAGATCGGATCTTGGGCTCAGCGAAATGTAAAAGGAAGGCTCTAGCGTTAGGGGTTTGTACCGGACGACGTAGATGCTCTGAGAAAGCATCTGCAAGAGGGAGACTTCCCGGAGGGCAGTGGGCGGGACGCCTTCCTCGTCCATCTCGAGGCGCGTCTTCTTCAGGGCGACGAGCTGGCCAGTCACCTTGTCCTGGGCCTTGTAGACCTTGCCGTAGGTTCCTTCGCCTACTTTCTCCAGCTTCTCGTACTTCTCCATAGCTCTCAACGGATCGGATCGGATCGATTGCAGACTCTCGGAAGGGGAGGAAGAAGGATGCCGGAATGAAAAGCTCTAGGGTTTTCCGTCTGAGATGGACGGATGAAAAATGCAGAGCTTTTTCGAGGAAGAGAGATCTGGAAATTTGAAATGCTGCAGGGAGGGAAAGGGAGGAGACGAGTTTATACGGCAGCCGCCGCGCGAGTAGCCACACATCTTAGGTCTCAACGGCGTTTCCTGTCTTTCCATTCTTTGTAAAAGTTTTGTATTTTTATAAAGTTAATGACTACTCATTTGGGAATAATTATATAAAAAGTTCTTTTCATATTTAAAATGATGAATTTTGAAAATCTAATTCATTTATATTTGTCACAATTTATTTGGACACGATTTAAAAGATTATATTATTTATAGACAAAACTAGGCTATGAAATTTATTTCTGTTGAAAGTTTGCATACATGTATTTAAATTGTTTAACCGATTGTAATTTATTGGACAGTTCAAATAATAAATTTTTAAATATTAAATATGATTAATAAATTAAATGTTATAAATCATCAGCATCTTTACTTTAATTAGATATGATTAAAAGAAACAGGCGCGTCTAAAGTAACCAGACGCATGAGTGTTTTGTTGAAATGATGACTGAGGATGGAAGGCACCCGTACGTCTTTTACCGTTGCTCTATGTTTTGAAATTTAAAAATTGACAGTTACTGGAGAGCTACGCGCTTAATCTACACGCGTGGCTTTGGAGGCATTTTCTTACCCATATCTTAATTCGGAAGTGATAGATTTTTTTACTTGGAGATAGCTATCCATATGTAATAAAAAGTAAATGGTGTCGGCATGAGTAATAAAATTTCGGTGCTTCATGTCCAATCCAGGCCATTCTGCACATTTATTAATTTTTAAATTATTTATGTAGTCAAAATCTAAGAAATTATTTCCATGTCCAAATCAGATGAATCATTTAAAAAGATTTTATATCATAGGTAAAGATTGAAAAATATTTAAAATCATCATGATAAGTATTTAAGTTATTTGAAAGTTACTTTAATCACTTATCTACATATGATTAGTATTTTGGATGGAATAGACATCTACCTATTATCTTGTAAATTGAAAATTAATTAAAAATTTCTAATACATTCATGTATCCTCCTAAGGGTTTCTATTATTATGATTCATTAAATTTTCAATCAAACTAATTTTTTGCAAGCTAATTAAATGTATAGAATAAATCATTTTGATGGGTCTAAAATAGAAGGGCAACAACCAGATTTGGGTGTTTGCGACAACATCCAATCATTTTCTGATATAAAAATGTACATACTGTAATAGAAATGATGTTGGCCCTAAAGAAAGTAAAAATAAAATAAATAAAAGATGATAATAAAATTATAGGTAATAATGAAAAATAAAGATAGCAATTAATGTTGGCGTGTTTGGTTTGAGGTAAAAGAGATGAAAAGAAAAGGAAAAGTAGAAAATGTGAAAATAGGTAGGTGATAATGTCAATTATAAAATGAATAAAGATAAAATAAATAATTTTTTTAAAAAATAAGATAAATAATAGTGTGAA
Organism: Pouteria campechiana; assembly: GCA_036873735.1. NCBI lineage: Eukaryota > Viridiplantae > Streptophyta > Magnoliopsida > Ericales > Sapotaceae > Pouteria > Pouteria campechiana. The sequence continues at coordinate 21,705 of JAYJMB010049065.1, forward strand.
AAGTAGGATAGCCATGGATAATTAGATATCACATCAATTTTGAAATTAGAGAAACCTTTTCCTCTTCCTTTTCTTATAAAAGAGAGACCTTGTATTAAAAATTATACAAAGTAAGAGGTTTGGTGGAAGGTTGTAATGTCTCGAATTTAAGATAGATATTATATATAGTGAGTGATTTAATCCATACTTTTCATCTTTCAGATAAAATCAAATAATTACAAAAACTACATTAGCATGATGATCTTAACCTTACCAATGAAGCAAATTTTTGCTACCTATCGTATTTAACCTTTATGACATGCAATTCAGCCTATTTTTGCTAGTCTTTATTGTTTTCTCTGACATGATGAAGCTGGGAAGGCCTTTGCCCTCCTAAAATGTATGTAATGAGAGTCTAATGATCACCTTGTATGCTCAGTAGCTTTTTTTCTTTGGACTGCTTTGTGCTTCATCATGTCAGAGAAAACAATAAAGACACCTCTTGAAATATACACCCAATGCCATTTAGTTTTCGTACATAAAAGAATTGCTCAATATACCCATACACCAGAAAAGTCGTTCTTATTAGTGAAAAAATTACATTAGAATTTTGCAGAGACAACTGAATCAAAAGGATGCACAAGGATTGCATCTGAATAAAATCAAGATGTTGCATTCAAACTCAAGCCATCGATAGCTGTCCCCACATTCTGAATGACGAAACCATAGATCTTCTTTTTCAATAATTCTATTGTTTCTGTCAAGCTCCGACCCTCAGGCTTTGCAGTGATCTGCTCCAACCATTCATTGACCCGCTTCAACTGTGATAGGACTGCTGCTACCTGTCCACTTTCTCTGATGGAGTTCTCCCCCAGCACTTGGAATCCTGCATCCAGAGCCTGTTCGACAAAGCCGAGGAACCATGATTGCATTTCCTGCCGTAGACTCTTTGCAAGCTCCAGTGTCTCTCCAACACCATATCCCCTCACCCATTTTGTGGAATCCGTAGATGATGCCTTTACGAGCTTCTTGGCAGGTGTGGATGGCCTCTTGGAAGCAGCAGTCCGAGGAGGAGAGGCAGTAGGCTTTTCGGGATTTGGAAGTTTTGTGGGAGATTCAGTTTGGTAAGTTAGCAGGGAGACAGCTTCAAGGTCAGTGGCCAGTGCAGCTTCAATCCATAGATATGCAGACTTAGTCCGCTCAAGCGAAAAGGAGTCAGAATGCTCTCTATCAGCAGCATTTGAGGAACGGTGTACAACAAGAGATTCAGCTGCCGACATCGACTTCACCACATCTTCGTATAGAGATAAAAAGCGGCTGATGATAGGCAGTGGATTTTTGGACTTTGACGGAGATGAACACAGGTCGGAGAACTTGCTGCGAAAAATAATAAAAAATAAATAAACAAATGTAAAGGCAAAAGAAAGCTTGCTAATGCAAAATGTCTAAATCTGATCAACAATTCAACATAACTTTTGGGAAAGACGAAAGGAATGGAAAGAGTGGGGTTTAACTACCTTAGATTCCTCACAACAGATTCAGTAGCAGAGGCTTCTTCAAGTGCCTCGGCAGCAGCTGTAGCTGCCAGCATTCTCCTCTGTAGAGCTTCCTGAAGAATGCTACAAAATAAGAATATGCATTTGCAATTCAAAATACAGAACATGGAACTACGAAAGTCTGTGAGCTGATTGGAACCTTTCCAAGCTTGACTAGGTTTGGTGGAACACTGTCTAATGGAAAGCTTCCATCTGTCCACTTGCGTTCATGGACAGTGATTTTTGGAACTGTGCGGATGGGCTTGTCTGGAACGGGGAAGGATTCGATCTTGCAACTGGTCTTCGCCTTCTCATCAGTGGAGACATCCTCTGGATTGGGTTGGCCCCCATTAGCATCGCTCAATCTCCTTGACATAGCTACCTGGAAATCACAATGTGATTGTTGTAAATGAAAAAAATATAATTTATAATAGAACTGTTCTCTCTTTTTTCAGGTAAAAATTCAGTCTAGCAGGTTGCCTTATTCCAATCTAACATGCTAGTTAAAATCCAAAACACAAGTTTCATACCGTACATACCAAGTCATCAAAGTGGATTACCAAACTACCCATCTTTATGCAACTATATATCCATTACTTGGGAATTGGTATAGCAATTAGCTACTATATACAGGTTTCATATCTTAATTACCAAGTTATCAAAGTGGATCAGGATTGCTAAACTACCCATCTTCATGGAACTAAATTATCAATTATTCTATCATTTGGGATAGCAATTAGTTGCAATATTAGATTGTTTAAGAATCATGGTCAGCAGAATTTTAGAAGAATAAAAATAGAGGAAATAGATGATGTATGTCTTGGCACCAACTTCTTCAGGGGTCTAACTCCGAAAATAGCCAATCTAAGAGTACTGGGTTTCATTAGCCCACATATGCTTCCATGGGAATTTACAGGGAAGCTTGTATAATATATTCAATTTTTTTTATACAACTTTCTAGGAATTTGATCCTTTGAGTCAGACGCAGACCTACTTTCAATGGTTGTTTAGATAGTATAAAAGAGGTTCGTAGGAAGAAGTCCCGAATCAGGATTTTTAAATCCTTTGAAAAATGTTTGTTAGACTTCTGATAATCTATATTTCAAAGTCAATTCAGAAATGCATCACCAAAGCAGCTATTACAAACCCGCTAGCCTAAGACGCTAGAGAGAAAACGTGGCATGGATTACTACAATTACAGCTTTAATCCATGGGTTCTACCCATCGTTTGGGATTGCGCAAATACAATTGAAATTAACTAACCTTGATTGGTCGCATCCAAGTATTCGACAAATTGAAGTTTATCAAGTAGATAACATGTCATTCAATGAAATGAGGATGCAATCCCCCATATAATCGATTCTTCAATTCATTTGGAAGGCCATTTTCATAGCGGAATTAAATCCAATTCAATAATCACAATCAAGATTGGGCATGAAACAGGGTGAAGGTAATTAGCTAATACCTGTGTCCGCAAAATAGCTTGCAAATCTGGTTTATTTTTCGAGCTTGTCTTTTCCTTCTGCTCGGTTGATGGTGCTGCTGGATCTTCCCAACTTTTCCGAATTGGCTTTGCAGATGCCATCAATGCATCCGAAACCTTAGATATCCCCGCAATTATTGTCGTCTTTTTCTTACTAGCTGAGTCCGCCACAGCTGCAGCGACCGCAGGCGAGACCTTAAGCCCCCCAGAAAGCCTCCTCCCAGGCGAGAGGGAGCACCGCCGCCCACTTGGCGATGCTGGCCTCCGCCCATTTGGGGATGGCTGGCGGTACCTTGAAGGCACTACGATTGCTGGTTCCCTTGACGACCGGCGATTCTCTTCCCTCGCTGCAACCAAGCTTGGCACCTCGCATTTCGACGTAACAGGTGACGACGGCCGGGATCCTGCTTTCCTCACAGGAGCCGGGGAGTTCTCCCTCTCTGCAGCAGACCCTGCATTCCTCTTCCCTGTTGAAGCTGACCGCCTTTCCTTCCCTCCAGCAGGCGACAAGAACCGCCGCTTCTCTGCCAACTTCCCCTGCACCATAGTCACCGCCTTCTTCTCATCGGAATTCTCCGCTGCCTGCACATTCTCCTTCGGCGCAAAGACCTGACGCCCGGCACCATTATCAGATTTCGCATCCTCCTCAGACTTCTTGCTACTGTAAATATATGCGGAAACGGGATCCAGCGACCTATCTGGATCCGAAACAGGCTGAATTAAAAACCCCCTCTTCGAAGACGAGATGCGTGCAATCAACGGCTCAGGAGTGCCAATGAATGGGTGTCTGCCGGGAATGGGCTTTAGGCCGGAGGCGCGTGGGAGAGGCGGAGAATCGAAAAACAGGCGGTCGACATACACGAACTGACCAAGCTGGAGCTTGTTAGCCAGGATGAGATCGTTGTCGCGGTCGGAGAGGCAGACATAGGTGGAGTGCGCGGAGTCGGAGAGTTGGACGTAGAAGCCGTGGTTGGGCCAGAGGTCGGGGCCCGCCAGGGCAGGAACGATGCTGACGATCTGGAGGAGGACGGAGCGGTGCTCGCCGGCGACTTTGGTGTCAGAATTCATGGACTGGAGGAGCTTGAGAAGGATGCCTGGATTGAGAGTCGCCATTGAATTGAGTTGGATTGGATTATCGTTCTTACGAGAGAGAAGGTATGGGTTGGGTTATAGGAAAGGTGCTTAGTAACGGTTGTTTTTTTTTTTTTTTCAAAATTTGAAATCCCGCCTTTGGCGACCCTGTGCCCGTTAGCGGAGAGCGTATTCGGGATTTTTTAAATGCTTGCTTGCCTTACGTGTCGACATTTTTTTGACCGTACAAAAGATTTTAAATTAGGCATTCATGTGGGCCACATTGACGAAAATAATATGGGGAGATGTCTCCACTGTTGTAATCTCTACTGAGGTTGGTTGATACTCCTTGTAGTATTTTGGATATGATTTTGCATCTTCAATTGATAATTTATTTTCTTTGTTGAATGTTATACTAAAAGATCTCTTCAATAATATATGTATATATACAATGAAACACATTATGCACATCCAAATATAGCTCTTAAGCTGCATTATTCTTCACTATCATATCATCTCTTACTCCAATATAAAAAAAAAATAAATCTATGATCCAGTTATAAATCTTGCAAAATTAATAATGATTAAAATTTTAATCTTTTGAATACCGGTTCTGATTGCCAATGATGCAATCACCTTTATCCTATAATTTTACTTTTAATTTTTTGTTAATTTAGTAACTTTATGATAACTCAACTATTTAATTATTGAGTGTAAGGATGCAATCCGGGTTGGTTAGGTCCATTCAGTGTTAACCTTACCTTAATTTTTTGTAAGATCAAGTGGGTTTAGTTCCATATCAAAATTAGTTTAGTCCTAGCAGCACCTACACTAACTTAGAACGAACGAACTGCATTAGATGGATCCTAGATTCCCAACTCACGAACTAATCACTCCTCCTTTACAACAATTTGGAATTTACATATTGTTAGGAGTTCCTAATAATAAATCAATCGCAGGGGAATATTTTTATAACAATATAGAATGTTCCCATGTATCTACGATTCTACAACAATTGCTTTGCTCTACGGTTTGCGCTCTAATAATCGTCTTTCTTATAAAAATACATTATGCTTATTCATTTCTTGGAAAAGCATACTAGTAATGCCTATTCATTTCATATAAATTTATTGAATTAGGTATCACTAATTTCATCATTCCTTATTATGAAAGTCAAGATTTACATGCAACAATGGAATAGCCAATCAACTATAAAAGTAAAAGTGTAAAAATATAATATCATCAACATTACATGTATGTTTTTTTTTTTTAATTATGTATGCAGGGCAGGGCAAGTCAGTTTTGGGTACCTAAACACTTAAACCAAACCTATTCAATTTATACATGTGGTTTGGAAGGGCCTACTTGACTCAACACTATGGATAATTTGAGTAGAATTGACCTTACTTAAAATCAGATTTATAACCCAAGTTGCACCCCTAATCAAGTAAATAAAAAATAAAAAAAAACATAGAAACAATGATAAATTTAATAATTAAAATTTTAAATTTTAAGTTTTTAAGAATGGTTAGGTGTTACATGCTTAGAAGAAGGAAGCTTTTGCAATCTTTAAGTGGGGGTAAAAAATATAATTACTACCCATCAATTATATTTCATGAAAGGGGTATCCACTCCTATTAGTTTTCCTTCATCTACTAGAACATTTAGTTGTTTTTACTCAACAAGCTAGCATAGTATATCCATTTTTAATGGGACATTTGTAGTATCTATGACTTTTTCTTAATATTTTTTAAAAGTACATAGTTTGAAATATTGTAACTAATTTATATAATATTTGAATATATATATATATACCATATGTCTAAAACTAATAGGATGCATGAAATTATTTAGCAAAAATATGTTAAGTAATGTTTTTGAAACACCCAAAATCGGCTTAAGCTAGAAATAAGCAAAATAAATTAGGAGTGCAAATTGAATTGGGTCCACCCAAACCTAACTAG
>JAYJMB010049076.1:5145-16170 GCA_036873735.1 Pouteria campechiana
TCTCTCTCTCTCTCTCTCACGCGTGGAATTCATCGCTTTTTAACCTGGAATCCAGCACTTCGGCTCCATTATCAGGGTAACTCTAGCCCATGGGCCATTAAAACCAGGATTCGCTTGGGCACATGCAAGGCCTGCTTCATATGGCACGTTGTGTCTATAATTTGTTTTGCAATCTACAGTTAATGACTTGCTCTAGAATTGTAATTAAGTTTAAACATTGAGTTTGGTGTTCAGTAAATTAAATATCTATTAAATGTCATTTGCATTGCAACTAGTTCTTACAAATGCAAACTTGATTTCAGAATAATCTTAATAATTGTTTTGACTTCTTTTCATAATTGTATGGATATCTCGAATGGCCATATTTCTTCCTTTCAATTCTTTTCTCGTCATGTATCTCTTTGCAGTCACTTTGATAATTATAGCTCAATATATAATAAAAATATAAATTATTGAAATATTTAGATATATTATAATGAAGATAATTTATTGTGATTAACAATATTTTCATTTAAATAATTAATGTATTTCCCAATACATTTTTTCTTTGGCTAATTCTGTTTTTTTTAATCAAACACAAATACCAACAACAATATTTTGAAGTCCATCTAAGATAATTAAATAAAATCTAATCCAACCATCATTTTAGCACTATTACTTTAGTTAAAATGAGTATAATTATTTTAATCAAATGCTTATGTGGGTGGTATCATTTAAAAATATATGAAATTATACATATATATATAATAAATTATTTATGTCAATTAATTCATATATTGAAATGTCATGAAACTTTGTAAAATCATGAACTAATATTGTATGAAGACTTTCAAAGGTCCGAATATATAATTATATCATGATGACTCCTACAAGAGATGAGAAAATTTTAAATAATGACTATTAACTCTCAAATTATGTCAATTTTGGGCTTATTTAAGTTTTTTTATTTAAATAATATTTGAATTACTAAATAAATAAGTAATGTTAAGTAAGATAGAAGGATTAGATTTCATTTGACTAGCAAAATATAAAAAAATAATAAAATTTAAAGAAGCCATTCCTTTCTTTGAATAATTTCCCAAAGATTAAAAAGCATAACTTGTTAAACCCACATCATAAAAAAATAACAATGATAAGATGTAATTAAAAAAAAATGTAACAAATCATCAGCATGAATCTCATTAAAAAATGCCACATGGAAGTATGCTAAGATATCACTTAGGTCAATCTTATTGAATGAAATTATCAACTACCTTGTTATATTTCTAACAAATTTAGATGTTTTAATATTTCTTTTGTTACAAATACTCCTTTCATTTTTTAATATTCTCTATTTTATCGTGGCTGCGGTAGTTATTCGGTCGCTCCCAATTTGTTCTTGGCGCGTGCGTAACATTGGCTTATGTTTGTGGGGCCCGCGCAAGCGGCGTTGGATTTTAATTTTTGGGCGCAATCCGTGTGCAAAGGCGCAAAGGGGCAAAGGCGCGATCTCCATCGAGCCGCTTGCAGACTGCCTCGAACCCGACTACCTTTCTGCAGCGAAGGTATTCGACAGGAATCCTCGAGAGAGAGAGAGAGAGAGAGTAATGGAGGTAGCAGCAGCTGCCGCGGCTTCGCCTATGCCGAGCGGCAACGACACAAACGGTGGCACGCCACCGAGGCGGGCGAAGCAGACCCTCCGCGGCCTCAATAAGCCCAAATGCATCAAGTGCGGCAACGTTGCCCGTTCGAGGTCTCCTACAAAACCCTTACTCTTTTGCTTCTTCTTCTTATTTTTCCCTTTCTTGGAAACCCTAGATTGTGCTGCTGCTGCTTCATCTCGTTGTCATCAAACCTAGGCTGGTAAAAACGCTCTGTGCCTCGTGATTGTGGTACCTAGGGTTGCGTCTGGGTCCGTAGGGGTCTTTCAGTTAGTCCTGCATCTGGAATTTGTCTGTGCACAGTAAATTTTTGAATTAGTAAACTTTTTTGCTTTGGCAGAAATGGTGGAAATTGAAGAAAATTTGTAATGATTAAGCAATCTCTCTTTCGTGGTAACGTTTAATCAGATTTCACTTCTTTTTGGGTCACTGAACCATTGGGAAATGCTGATGTTTTTTAAGACACAGCTTTTTCGTCTAGTTGATGGGTCAGCCCAAGCGTGGAGTTTCTGGGTGGCGTTTGGATACGGTATTGGGCCAGATTGAGGTTTCCAGCCATAGGAAATGCAAATAAATCTACTATTTTTCATGCTAACCGAATTAGTCATTAATTGCATTGATGAAGTAACGTGATTATCTTCTCTATTTTCCATTTCAGCCATGCAGTGTGCCCTTAGTAATGAATTCAGTTCTCCATTATTAATTATGCTCTGGAGTTGCTTTTTGTTTAATTTGGACTGAAATTTTTGTAAGGGATCGTACTGTGTGATTCATTGTAGAGGGAGGGTGATGAGGCAAACGCTGGCAATTGTGTCAACCGGAATACTGACTCAACACTTGAGATTATTACTGGCTTGGGTTGGGCATGAATTTTAATATTGCCCTGAAGATATAACATTGGAAAGCATCAATTGACACCCATATGTCATAGCCATGGGAGGGCCACCTGTTTCAGGTTAGGAGGGGGTTCTGATAAGCAAGTAGAGAGATCCTGGTCACAGTGGCTTCTGCAATGGATCTCATAGATAATCTTCTGAGTGGTGGCTCGCCTGATTCAGAGACTGATCTGGTATAGGTGATCTGGATTCTGGACAATGGACACATTGGAAGGTTGCATGTATGAACTTATGTATTTACATGTGACGCTAGAAATGATATTTTTCTTCAACTGCCAAAGTGCTGCCGGAATCCCCTGTTCTTCATCAAAGAGTAGAATCCAACTCATTTATAGGCGCCAATAATGTTTGAGGATCTGAGGAAATAAATTTGTTTTTTGCCCTATACTTTAAGAGGGTGCCAAGTGACTCCTTTGGCATGTACTGATTATTCGTTTTCTTGGTCTCAGCAATCCAGGTCCAATTTCTTAGCTGAGCTGAGCTGGGGTTGTGGTGTGTTTGGCAGCTCACAGAAAAGGCTTGCATGTGCTTTGGTACTGTTGCAGCCCTAATGGGAAAAATGCACACAGGTTGCATCTATTGTGCGTTCAACGTACATGTTAAGATGTTCAAGAACAGTCTTCTATTCATGAAGGGACTGGAAAATTCTAATTGTGTGCTCTTACCAGTCCCGATTGCTTTGATAAAAGAATTAAAGACAGCAAACAATGGAAGAAGCATGAGATAATATTAACTGGGATTTTCTAGATTAGTTCAAAAGTAGTCATTTTTGTGTAAGGTAGTGGATGGGTATCTGAAAGGGTTTGGAAGTATCAAGGATGACCAGGTATTTGGTGACTTTTTTCACTGTTGTTGACTCTCTGCCTAGGTTTTGATGGGGACATGGAAAGTCTGATTGAAGATCTGTGTTGGAAGAATCCACTCATCATTCTAGTATGCAGATAACATGCTAATCCCTGATGATCACTAAGAGTTTAGCATCTTTTGCATTTTGTGGATCTTTATGGTGGCCTAAACTCAGAGGATAGATGTCAAAGTGATGATTGTGTCCATACATATCTATAGTTTTCTCTGGATGCAATCAGGTTCTCTGCTAGTAGCGTATCTATGGCAGTCTCTGCACACTTGAGTTCCATCTGAAAGCTGACAGGAGCTGTCAATCATGAATGGAGGCAATGCTAGCTACAAATGGAGGGGTTTACTTAACTGCAGAAGGCTGATGCTGAAAAATCAGCCCTGGTCATGATAGCCTAAACCAAAATGATCCTATGAACTTTTGGCAAAGGTGCATGCATAAGCATAAGGTGCATCTCCTCAAGGAGGAAGAATGAAAATTCACCAATCAGGATAGTCTTGCATTATATTGATGGAATTTCCAAATGAGGCATGTTCATTTGAAAGGTTGCATTAAAATTAGGCACGTCTTGGATCAGAGCAATTGTGAAGATCTGTGGCCATCATACTTGTCTACACTACCCTTTGCTCTAATTACATCATTTTGAGTTCTCTTGAGTTTGTTTGTGTAGTTGTCTGGAGAGTTTAATCGGATGTAATGGAAAGTGTATGGTAGAAAAGATAAAAGACCATGATGAACATGGTGTAGTAGAGGACAGACAAAAATAGCATAATGATTTTTAAAAGAAGCAGGGTACTGATTGGTTTGAATAGGCATTTTTAGCAAATATGTTAGGGTAATGGTTAAAAAAATGAATAATGATAAAAAAAAAGTAGGAATAGCAATGAAAAAGAAATGAACATAGGACTTAATGAATACTTTATTTGGATTAGATAAAAGGAAATGTTGTTTAATGGAGAGGATGTAATAAGGTGTGTGGTCCTGACTTCTACCATGCACCCTACCACACCCATCTAAATGCACCCTTTGGTTTTTAAATCGCATGCCCCAGGATTTGTTGATCAATCTTTTCTTCTTCTGTGTTACATACATCTTTTGCTAATGAAATGGATCAACTTGGTTATGTTCTTTTCAGTCTGAATTTGGCGAAGTGCTAGCAGCTTATGAAAGTAAATTTGATTGAATGAATTTTTTGCTGATTACTATCGTGCAAGGCAAGATATTTTTCTTGAATGTCAAGGCCATGATTTTGCTGATGAAATTGGGAGATTCAGCTTTGATTCAGAAGCTGTTGGCATGGCCAGACCATCTCCTAAAGTGGATGTATGACTACAAAACAATTCTTATTTTATTCATGTTTAAATAGCACACAAAAATAGCTGAAGTAGCTTTCCAATTAAGACATTGTGATTTTCTTTCTTGCCTTTTGACTTCTATGAGTGCAAATTTATTATGTTGCAAACATGGATATCTTTGAGATCCAAGGATGAATCACATTAAGGATGCAAATCAAATTTTCTTTATTGTTCTTCCTGAGGCGAAGCACATAAAAAAAGTTGTATTTTGGTTTCAAGCAATTTGAAGCCATTCCTTGGTTGTAGACTAAGCATATTTGTAGTTGTAGGTCTCTTGAAAGCCATGCCTGATATTGTTCTCTTAAATCTGCAGATTGAATGTTATCTGATTTTTCTGGGGCTATTTCTTAACACATTGAATTAAAGCCTACATTTCTCATCAGGTCCTTACCCTTGTTGCTGCAGATGCCCATTTCAGTCATGCAAGAATTGCTGTGCAAAAGCTGAAAATCCGTGCCATATACATGGTGAGCATACTGTTGTCAGTTACAAAGTGACTACTCTTTTGAAAATTGCTACATTAAAGTACGGGTTAGATGTTCACAAATTGGCACATTGCTTGAAAACTTAAACATCTGTGGTTCACATGTATTTGTTTTGAAGTGTGACATCTGATAGTATTGAACAACTTCATCTTGGAACCGTGTTGATGAACTCTGATGTCCATTTTTAATGGCTGTTTTTGACATCTTTATCTAGCATACACATCTTTGAGAAGGTATGCAAGTATGTACAGTACAAGATTTATTTTCCCACTTGTTATCTGAACTGTCATGAACTTGTATGTTGTCTTAAGGTATCGTCTTTTCATGCTATATCTGTACTCCAGAATATTTGAAGCTTGAGGGAGTGGATAGAAACTTTTATTTTCATTCTGGGGTTGGAATAGGATTTTTTGTGCATGTCCTTTAATGCTAACTATTGTGTCTTATTGGTTGGCATGGCAGTTCTCAAATCAAATTTCACTTTGCCAGATAAGCCACCACCTTCAAGTTCTTTTATTGATCAGTCATCCTCTGATACCCCTTCCCCCGGGTAAGTCATAAATTTCATTGTATCTAGAAAAAAAAGAAAGTTTCTTGGTAATCTTATCGTTATTTGTTTCTTGACTTGGCATTAGGGCTTCTTTGAGAGCCTCCTCACTGCGCCAACTTTCCAACAGTTTTGCTCAATTCAACAGAGCTCAGCTTCCTCTTAAAGCAAGGAAGCCATTGTCACGAAAGGTATGCATCAAACATATTTGTATGCTGTGCCAGGTTACATCTTGTACCTGATTTTGGTGTATTTTTGCTATATGTGGACTTGGTTTCAGGATGCTGCAGCCATAAATGCCTGGAGATTTTCCAAGTTGAAAGAGCACAATGAAAGAAACATTGAAATTGAGAATGAGGCATTTGACAGATACATGCAGAATGTTAGTTTACTAGAGGAAGCATTTTATGTTGATCCTTTGGCAGAACTTCCAACAGATGGCTCATCTGCTGGACTTGAAGCATCCACTTCTGGTGAGGATGAGACCAATAAAATGGTGGCTGCAATGAAAGCAAGGTTAAAGTCAAATGTTGAGAGAGCAGAAGGTTGCAGGAAAAGAGTGCGAGACCTTGTTGAACAAGGGTTGAGGAAATTACAGAGAGGAGAGTTTGATGATGAGGGAAAGGCAGGAAATGTAGATGATCCCAAGAATGAAAGAGAGCTGAGAAGGCCCAAAAAGATAGAAAAATGGTGTACCAAAAGGTCCACAGCAGTAAATGATCTCTTTGAGAAGCTGAGAAAAGTTCGGAGTGCAGATGAATTGAAAATCTGCTTAGAAACAAAGCTGCCACCACTCTATCATAATAACATGGTTGATATGTCAAGTAAAGCTGATGTTCATGAAGACAAGGATGCTAAGACTGCAGATGGGCAGAGTGGAGGAAATGTGCCAATTAGCCGTCCGAAAACAGGGCTGTTTTCACCTTCATATGCTGTGCCAAAACTATGCACAGCAGTTGAGATTAGTCAGGAAGCTCTATCCAATATCAACATGGAGTTCTCTTTGCTTAGTCAGACAGCAGAACTTTGAGAATGGGAATCTAACCAGGGAAATTTAAACTCAGTGATTAGTCGGTCCTACTTTGATAATCGAGCTATTAATCCGTCTCAATATTATCAGCAGCACGGTTGGAATTTGCATGTAAGAGCGGTTAACAGGGACATTTGTAGGCTATTCTCACACTGGCAAGGTAGCATGGCTGAAGAACAGATGGGCATCATCGTCCTGTGGTACTTGCTCATCGTTTGTTAATCCTGATTTTGTAATTGGATCTAAGCTGTCCATTATTGCTGTCGCCATTTATATAGTGAAAACATAAAAAATGATTTCCAATGAAAACTTACGTGGACTCCATTCTAAAAATTGTTATGTTATATGTATGAAGCAAAAATTTATTTATAATTGCTCATGTAAGTATTTTAATTGCTTATATTTTGGTTTGGTCACTCAAAATGTGGGAGGAACAATTTGGATAGAATAAATGTTTAGCAACTCTTCTATGGATCTTTAGATAAAAAAATTTAATGGATTTATGTATTCCGAAAGAGTTTTTATTGCTATGATCCAGCTAAGTTTTCAATCAAGGTGATTTTAACATAAAAATTAAATGGATGAAGACAAGTATGATGGTTAGTTTGAATGGGGATGGTCTGTCACGAAAAGGCTACATCAAATCTTGGTATAGCCAATAGCGCTGAATAGATTTATTTTGGAGGAGTTCATGCATATTTCATTGATGCTTGATTGATTGTAGTGGCTCCTGGAAAGCTGAGAAAGGTGGAAAGCTCTTATGGTTTCCAGCGAAGCCTAGAGGGAATCAAGGCGGCAGCAGCAAGCAGCAAAGGAAAACCCTATTGAAGTTTCATTGATGGAGAAGGCAACTGAATGCCAATGCTGCAATCTAGATGGATTTGCTCAATCCAATATAGTTTTCTTTTTCTTTTATTTTATATTGTTATTTTCCCCTCTCTTCGTGGGTCATGATCCTAAGTCAAGAGTTCACTAAAATCTTCTTGCATTTTTTGGCCTATTATGATCCACACACGTATTCGAGCAACACAATTTTCACTTATTTTGTCAAGTGTGCCTAAAACCAGTGCGAATACTTCATTTTTGGAGGAGTTGAGCTGCGGCCAAATTGTGATTTCAGGACAAAAATGGGGGTATTCATTTTTTGAGGAGTTGAGCTGCGGCCAAATTGTGATTTCGGGACAAAAATGGGGGTCCTAATACGGAGACAGATGGAACCTTTGATTAATGCACCTTCTTGGATAATACAGAGCACCATAGCTGTTGAAACAGCCTGGGTTTTTGCTTGTCCAAACTGGCACAATAGCTTTTTCTCTCAAATTCAACTGTCCGTCTGCATGCTTTGCCACTATATTTATGATCAGTTGCTAAAACATTTGTATTGCCGGAGGGCGTGCGGTTGATTCTGGTTAGCACTTTGCTCCAATCGGCTACCCTTACGTGTGCTGCATCTGCCACCCTTCAACCATCCACGAACCTCTTCAACATCCTAATTCAATGCGGACAACCTAACTTCTTTTGCAGGCATAACAAGCTGCCTAGGGAGCCATCCCAACAATCTTTTTGGATGAAAGCCAGTGGATTGTTGGCACCACCCATTGAAGTTTTGGCACGGCAATAAAGATTCCAACATGGATATCCTTTTACAGAAAAGTCGGGTAGGCAGATAGATGGCAGAAAATGGACAGTCTGTAGAAATAATATCAACCACCAACTTTGCATTGGGATATATCATGTACTAACGCAGCGGTCCAGCAGGTATCAGGTAAAAAGAAAAACTGAGACCTTTACAATTTTAAACCGAAAGTGGACCGCCTGCTTCTTTTTCATGTGAATTTCATGCAATTAATTGAATTCGCCAATCTTTATTCTAGAAGATTTGGAAATTCCTTACCCATCTAATATCTAAGGCCAAAATGTGCGGTCTACCGCCATTGTTGCTGTCACCATCACATCACTACCTATCAAACGTGGATTACACCTTCATGATTTTAAGCTAACATTGTTTAAGCTGTCTGCCAAAAGCTACCCATTTGCCGTTCAATCTATAGCCTTGCCTGCCTAATTAGTTTGACTTGACCCGCTTGATTTTTATAGGCTTCCAATATCAAGCCACGATGTGAGATGATGAAAATGATGGGGATCATTGATTCTGGCGTGCAATGGCATGAATTATTATTGACTAACAAGGAAATGAGGTGGACAGGATTTTTTATTCTTTTTCCAGGTTCAAGTAGTTGAAGGCGGCCTGAAACATGCAGGATTTTTTTTTTCCCCAACTTTGTATGGCTTCCCTTTTACCTATACTTTTAGGTGTTCTATTCCCTATCTGTTACCAACTCGAAGTTTCTACTGAAGTGGACCTTAGGATGCTCGATCAAGGTGCATTACCTGCTGATTTGCGTCAAATCTAGCAATCCAATCAAGAATTCGGCTCTTTGCGCATAGTGTTCAAAACATAGGGAATTGGCTGAGGAAAACTATCTGCCCATTTGGCGATTTTGCAAATTAAGCTGTCTAAGCTTATTATTCTGTAAATTAACATGCTTACCCAATAAATTTGAGATATTCTGCATATTGAACCTGTTAATATTACAATTTTAGCACTACAAATTAGGGCAAAAGATTCAACATGCACAATTACAGGGTTGAAAATGCAATATCAAAATAACTGTACTAATTTACTAAAACATCCGCTCATTTCATCACGGCATGATGAATGGATCAAGGATGCTGTCTAAAGTTTGGAGCTAAGTCTGACCATTTGATCGGAGATGGGATTCGTCCACACATTATAGGTGGTAGGTTTTGCTTAGAATGGCCCTGTGTATGCTTATTTGATCATGATGTCAGCGCAACAATTTCAATATAAAATCGGAGCTGCCTATCATGTTCAGGATGATAGATTTATCTAAGAATGGCCACTAGGCCCAATGCACAGATTTCAAAGAATCAAGATTATTACATAATCTGAAAATCGAAGGTATAAACTCAATACGCATGAAAGATGGTGGTGGTTGGGTCATGGCATAGCCAATTTTCAAGAAGTTTATGACTATATTTTTCATCATTGCCTTGAAGCCACGAAAAAACATAAAATCACAAGAGGAATATCAACTTGGGACGCCTGATAAATGAAAGCAATGGATAAGCATTCTACAGTCGTTTAATAGTTTACAACGCTTACCCTTTGATGAATGCAACAGCGAAACCTTTTCTCATCCCTTTTGACAAGATGGTGTGTGCGCTCCTCTACAAGTGTGTCCACAACCCACGTTCTCTGTCTTTGAAATGGCGATTCTAGCACGACACTCCAACCTTGTTAATGCAAGCTTCCACTTTTGTATGGCAGTGTGTCCGGTTGCGTTAGGCTTCATCTTCGGTGCTTGCTTGAACCCTTTTGTTAAACAAACAGAACCTCCATATGATCTCACCACTTGACCTCAATATAGGTTTCCAATTCTTGGGTATATTGAAGCCTATCTCCTTTACATACTTATTGTAGAACATCCGCGTGAAATTTTAATCAACATATTTCATCCTCTTCTACGACGGAGACCCATTTGGAAACCATGTCAAACCTATTAACTCGATATATAATTTCCCAACCCCAACCTATGATCAATGTATTATCCTCTTTGGGCTCACCAGATTATGTTATGTTGGCACATAAAGCTTGCACGGCCTTATCTTTTCTGAACTTTCATATATAATTTAAGATCACTCTTACTATACAGGCAATGGCAGGTGTAAATTAGTGCAACTGATTCATTGGATCAACAAAATTCAAGATCTACGATTTCTTCACAAGGAACCATAGTTGCTTGTTTGTAGACTTTGCCGTTCTTTTTAGGTCGTTGGCAAAATGCCCTGGTTGTCCTCAGAGATAACAACGATCAATGGTTTTTCTTTGAAACTTCCTTTGAAAAGATTTAACAAAAATCTCCTTCCTTCGCCAGGAAAATTTGGGTGCAAAAAAATAATTGCCTTTCTTTTTCTTCAGCCTGATGAAATGAGAAGACTTACGAGTACAAACTTGGGATCCTTTGCACTTGATATATAAATATTCCATCTTGTAGCAAGCAGATTGAATTCTTTTTTCAAAAAGAGTAACATGGTCTAGGGAAGACTTTTGAATACAGAGCCTTTCAAAAGCAAGATGCAATGGGTTTGGAAGTCTACAGAGAATGGGTTTGGAAGTCTACACAGAGTGATA
>JAYJMB010049087.1:0-75642 GCA_036873735.1 Pouteria campechiana
GCATTGTACTTTTCCTTTTAATCAAGGGTTTTCTCCATTGTGGAGATGTAATTAGGACCACTTGGGGTCTGGGATGTTAACACACAATTTTTCTGATGTACACAGCAAATATAATCAATTGAGGAAAATTAATAATAATGGAAAAATCCTTTGGTATTTTCCAAAGGCGACCAATTTCGGTCACGTCGTTCCATTTGCATTTATTTCATCCTCATTTTTCTTGTCCATCTCGATCAAACACTAGGTTGACTAATTTTTGAAGGGGAGAGAGGTGATTGGAGATGGAAGGGAGGATTTTGAAGTTTGAACAAGTTTGAATGAAGTGGACTACTTAGTGGATTGCAAAGGTGGAGAGGGACTTTTTTGAGATGAATGTTTCTTAGAGATGAATTTTAGAGATTTAAAATTTTACTTATGGGAATTGTTGACTTAGATATAGAGGACACAGAGTTTGACTGAGGAGATTCTAGTGGAGGATTTGTGGTAATGGGGTGAGTGATAAGTGAAGATTCGTGAGGTGTGTGATGTGGCGAGGATGAAGCAGGAGAGGAGTGAACTAAATGATGAGATGGGGAAGCTAGTGAGGAGTGAATAGTCCTAATTGATGAGACAAAAGTTAGTTTCTTTTAACTTTTGATAGATTTAATTAAAGAAAATAGGGTGTCCATCTTTTTATCTAATGAGTCCATCCTAATGGTCATGGTTGCAGCAAACATTTTAATATTTAAGAGCCTGCTCTCAAGATTTTGTGGAATCTGTTGAGTTGGTGGAGGTGAATGAGTACATCTGGAAGGAAATGGAATTGGACTGTAATGTAGAGACTCAAGATTTTGTGGAATGTGTTGGGTTGTTGGAGGTGAATGAGTAGGTTTAGAAGGAGATGAATTGGACTATGATGTGGAGAAGGTTCTGCTGCTGCTGCTACTGCTTTTTCCATTGCTATTGTTTCTTTTATTATTGCTGTGTCTGTTTGGACATATTCTTCATTTCTTGTTTCTTCTTCTTCTCTAACCCTTTTTGGTTGTCTTGGCCCTCTTGGTTTCTCAGTGAGTATACCACTTGATGACATGGATATTCCCATCCTTTTCAATGTCAATTTGTCAAATATGTCTAAATTTTTGAACTTCTTTGGAACTTCATATAATAAATCTACCTTTGCCTTTCTTAGCATTTGACGCATTGCCATTCCATAGGGCAGAGGATGTCTTGTTGATGATTTGACTTGATAAAGTTGTTTAGACATTAGTTTAGCCAGATCCAATTTCTTCGTGTATCTCAATGCCCAAAGAATCCTTGCATCTTTCTCAAAAACATTATCCCTACTTCTAATCTTGGGATAAATGTTGTTGTTCAAGATAATGTGAGCAAGTCTTAGATTCACATCCAGATGCTTGGGATTTAGGTTATTTACATCATCACTAATAGACATCCTTGTTAGCTATGAGAACAACTCTTTCTAGGCGCTAGCCATTCAAACGTTTACTTTTCAATCAGGGGAAGATTCAAACACTCTTGGATGCTTTTAGGAGATAGATCTATTTCCTTGTCTCCAATCCATGATTTCCTAAGCTTAGGGTTATAGTTGTAGAGGAGTATTCTTACCATTTTGAAATAGCTTTTGTCTTTGCGACTCATAAAATCTTTCCATCCTTGAAAGCTTATCTAATCCTAGATTTCTAACTTCATCTTTTCAAAGATTTTGAAGTCAATGGCTCTACCCTTCAACACCTTTCTATTAACATATTTGTTCAAATATTCTTGGTAACTTTGTTCATCATTTTGGAAAGTTACCTTTAGGAATCAGTTTTCCCATACTCTAATTTTTTGAGATGAATGCATTTCTTCTGACTCTTCTCTGTTACTTTTTCTCCTAGATGTGGATGCTGGAGTCAACTCTACTATTCTTGAATTCACCATCTCTATTAGTTGAGGTTTGGAGTTTTGATGTGGAAGAGCTTCAGGGTTCTTGGCAACAAGATAAGCAAATAAAAAATGGGTGCCAAGAGGACAAGGAGTGAAGAGGGAAACGGTGAGGATTTGAATTGCCTGCTTCTAACAAGGTATTTTCTATCGCTAAGAGTGAATGGGACAGGTAAGTTTAGGATGAGGTTAAAAGGGGGTTTCTATAGTCAAACCTTGAGGGCTTTAGACGAATTAGATTGCTTCAGATAAACCTACAGATAAAGTAATGACTTTATCTGCAGGCAAATGTGAGATGATGTGTTTTTCAATTTATTTTTGATCCAAAATATGCATGATTGTTTGAGAGCATGCTATTATGTGTGAGGCTCACTTATGATCAGGAGATTTTAATTTGTAAAAATTTGAATGACTAATCTCTCAACTTTATATCATGTGCATAAGTGAAGCAATCAGGAGCATATGGTTTGGAGCATTTTTCGTAGATAACTTAATGTGCATTGCATTCAAAATGATGTACTATCAATTTTGAAGCAATCTAATCAAAGCTTTAAAATCATCATAAATTTCTTGAAAGTTTGAAACTTCTTTAGATTTGAAGATTACCTCATTGTCTTGAATTGCTATGATATTGAAAAATGCTTACTTGGTTATCTTCAACTCCTCTAGATTTCCCATAATTTGATTCTTCCAATTTCTCTTGTTCTTGTAGCTCCCGCATAGAGTCAATTGCTTGGGTCTTTTAGACCTTGTTAGCTTTATCATATATAATTTCTAATACATCTTTAACAAAGTTATACATAAATATTCTATCAAACTTAATGGGAAATAAGTATTTTGAATTTTCAAAATCTATAACAGATATCATTAATGTATAAAGGCCCACAAATAGCTTGTCCCTAAGCAAGAGTGTTGTGGATCAATTTGGCCATGGGAATCTCTTCACAAGTTAAATTTTGGTAGTCAAAATTAACTTGGGAAGCCTGCTCTGATACCACTTATAGGTCCCATATAGTAGATAGTTTAAGGGGGGATGGGTGAATTGAGCATATGAAAATTATGGCCAAATTAAAATTAATGTGCTAAGCAAGAGTAATGTTGTAACACATATGTGATTTTCATAATTGATCATTCAATCATAGTGTCTGCTTCACACATTGATTCAGCTTCCCTTAGCTATTCTCATTTTAGGCAGGTTATAGTGAGTGTGTGTGTGTGTATGTGTAATGATATGTGATGTAATAATAGGACAGTAGCATGCAAAGTAAAGCAATCAAGCAGACAATACACACGATAATTTTTATAGTGGTTCGGGCACTCTGTCCCTATGTCCATGCTTCTAAGAGCGCACACATTGTGCCTTGGGTTCCACTATCACTTATAATGGAATATATTAGTGCTCCCAGCACTCTTCTGGATTCCCGCTTCAGGCAACATAAATAAGTATTCTCAACACTCTTCTGCATTCCAGCTCTAGGAGGTGAAAACACAATGTCCCAGCACACTTTTGGTTTTCACGAGCTCACCAGGAAACTCACTGGTTTTGAAGATCACCAACAAACTTGATGATTTTTCATAGCTCACCAATATCTCATATGGGTGATTAACAATACTTAATTTGTACATCATTTTTGCCTCTTTACTAGGCTGATTTGTACAGAGTTTAAGTAGATATAAAATGATTACGCATTGAAGCACATTAGATATCAATACTCCATAAATATGATTAAGATAGATCTTTCAGGCTCATCATCTATTAGTGTAATGAAAATTGATTATCTTAGAGGAAGCATTATCTAATTGAGAGAGGTTACTCATTTAAGCTCTTTTTCTCCTTTTCATCATTCCCTCAGCTTCCTCAACCTTCTTCATTGACACTGCACTACCTTTATATTACTTCAGAAAATTTTGTCTGTTAAAGGTAGATGACTTCCATTGAATGTTAAAGACCATTCTAAATTTTCTCCTATTGAAAAACTATCTTCTCGTTCTAGCTAGAAAGCCTGCAACGTCGTCCTTAAAGAAGATGCATATTCTGATTTTAGCAAACACTGGATGAAGAATTTCTACATTACTGACTTTTCATTCTTTTGGAAAGATGCTCATTAAGCTTGAAGGGATGTAGCCTCTGAGAGTTACAATCTTTGTCAAAGCGAAGACTACTTTCCTTTGAATTTCTTTCCATCTTCAGCTAAGCTCAATTTGTCCGGTAGTTAATAAGATCTGCTTCAAGTGAAAGTTTGACTGAAGAGTACAATCAGCATTGTCTAGTATAAGTAGCTTCTACTCATTATGATGTGCCATAGAGATTCTGTCATAATTTGTCTGAGGACTTTGTTTGATCAAGTGCAGTTTGTCTCTTGTAAGTAATAGACAAATTGGCTTTGAGTAGATCTATAAGATAAAATAGTTAACTTCGTCTTCTAATTTTTCTGTTATAAGTGACAGATGAATCGCAGAGGCGCAAATGAAGTTTTTTTTTCTTATTATTCATTGCACGAAGTTCTCTTCTTACTATTCACCAGATGAAGTAACTTTGTCTATTGGTTTGTCTGTTGTAAGTAACAGATAACTGTTGTTGGCATGGACAAGGCTTCTTCATAGCAAACGAATTTACTTAGTTTATTGATTTGTCTATAGAGAGCTACAAATGAATTTGCAAGGCATAGACGAATCCTCTTTCTAGCAGTTCATCTGTTGGTTTGTCTGTTCTAAGTAATAGATGAATTTTAGAAAAGTAGATGATATTTTTTCAGCAGTTTATCTGCTAGTTTTTCTATTACAAGTAACAGATGAATCGTAGAGGCATAGATGAATCATCTTTTCAGCAGTTCATCTGTTAGTTTATCTGTTGTAAGTAATTGACGAATTTGCAGACAAAGACGACAGACAAAGTAAGCTATTCATCTATGGTCACTGTGTCGCTTCTGCTTCGTCTTCTACTTCATTTGTAGTAAGTTGCAAATGAGTTCCTTATTCTCCTTTTGGTATATGACAAACTTCATTTGAGAGATAGATGTTTGATTTGATTTAACTTTGTCTTTGTTCATTTTTTTGAGTTTAACCCTGTCTTTACATCTGCAATCTAAATTCATCTTTGTGTTGTGGATAGATATTGTATATGAGCAATTTATCTAACTTGTCCGTGGAATAATTAGAATCTGAAAGATTTCTATAATAGAGTTGAAGCTTTGTTTGTTGTGCCATTTGATATCTCTGTTGCCAAATATATTCTTGATTGAAATGTGTATGGTCCAGCTAATTTAACACTTTTAAATGCTTGGTCAATGAGACTTCTTTTCAAAGTTTTAATGTCATTCTTTTTGAGCATTCTTATTTTCTTTTGGTGTAGTGGATCTTCCTTCTGATAGTCCTTATATATGTTGTCTACTCAATTTGAGTTGTTTTTCTGTATATCATTTATATCTATTTTTGCAATACTTGGGAATACAAATTTTAGTACCTTAAGTGTTCACTTATATGTTATTGCTCATCATCAAAACTTAGCTGTTTATCATATATACCATTTGGTTCAAATATTCTCTCCAACAAGCTTCAACGAACACAGAACTTTAAGTTACATCTTTAACTTTAGAGGAGATCAGAAAGCATTATAAGCTTAATGTTTTATCTTTCTTATTTGAACTTAAATTATATGTACATACAAGCCTAGTTAAAGATATTTACTTGTACATTTATATCTGTAAAGGTGAGTTGCTGGTTAATTCTTGAAAAACTAGATTGTATGAGTTGTTGAAGAGCTCATGAAAACCAATAGTTATAGAGTTTCTAGTGAGCTCATAAAACCAGTGTAGAGTTCTTAGTTAGCTCGAGGTGGTGATTCCATGGGTTATAATGGAACCTAAGGTAGGAGAAACCTTGAAGAGTAGAGTAGGTGCTAAGAGAGGGCCATAACCATTATAATCCTTGTGTATTTATTCTTATGTGTTTGTGAGCTCAACTGCACTTATTTTCTGCTCTTGCACAATCTTTTCCATTTTCCCATACCTTTAGGTTTTAGATTTTTCATACAACCTGCATAGGATAGGCAGGGTCAGGGGATAAATAAACATGAGTGTAGGAAAAGACAGAGAAAAGGAAGAATACAAAGAAGAGCAGCAAAAACAAGAAGAAATTGCAGAAGGACCAGTTGAGGAGGAACAATCCTCAAAAGAAGAAGAAGTGATGCAAGCTGATTTGCACTCAAATGAAACTAATGTTATTGTTGAGATTGATTTGAGTGTCAAAAATAAAGATAAAGAAAATAAAGCATATCCACCTCCTTCAAGAAACAAAAGGTTCCTAGACAAAGGATGAAGAAAACAATATTCAGACACCAAAGGTCAGACAAGGTAAGTGCAGGTATAATACTCAAACTTGACTCTCCTTATATTCTATCATAAATCGCATTTAAAATCTTATTTATCTCTCTTATTAATTTACTTGTACATGAATAAAATTTTAGAATTCAGATTAGAATGAATCAAGTCAAATAATATGATGGTCTGTTTCATCCCAAGTTGTTTTCTGCATTATCTGAAATTTTTGCATCGTTTGGAGCAATTTTAGTGTTTTAGTCATAACTTTCTCATAAAATTCAGAATTATATGATTCTTGATGTGTTGGAAAGCTAAGAATAAGGAATAAAACTTTCATGTTGAACACATTTTCCAAATCCGACTCCATCAGTACTATAATTTACCTAAAAGTAATGACTCCTATAATCTTCAGCTTCATTTTATAGCTTTTGACATTTGAAATAGAAACAACCTCTATTGAGTGTAATACTTATTTAAATGTGATTATAAAACACTAAAAATCTCATCAAAAGAGGATCTAAAAAATATGAATTTAGGTATAAAAATATGATATGTTATGAGCTTATCAACATCTATTAAAAAGATCTGCTTTAATTTTAAACAAATTTAATTTAATAGCAAAATCTAGATGTTGCATTCATAAAACTTAGAAGGATAAAAATTTGATGTGAAAATAAATAATCTAAGTAATGAATGATTTGTTCAAATAATCATTTTGCTATATAGTCTAGATTTTCAAAAGCATACCACTATGTGTTAAAGAGAAATTGCACTGATTAATTTGTATTACATGTTCACATCTGTTTGAGTCTACTAATGAAGAAAAAATGCAAGAATCTTTTTTAAGTATATGCGGGAAAAGTTTGAAATGAGCACATGGAAAAAGAAGAATGATGAGAAGCATATTGAAAAAAAAGAATGATGAGAAATCAAAACTATCTTCTTAGCCTACAAACTCAAGCTAAAGAAAAATCAATGAGTGGTATCAAATCAATAAGTGCTAAATGGACAGTCAAGATCGGCATCACCAATTATAAGCTCAAATCCAAAAATTGAAAAAGGAGTGACAAAGGAGATAAGTTTGCTAAAACTGATATATATTTGATTGATAAGCACATCAAACATATGCATTTCACTGCTACACATTATTGATGTTCCTGAAATGTACAGTTAACTACCTTGGATTTAAATTGAATTGATCTCATTGATTTAAGCTAAATGATTTAGAAATTTTAAGTTAATGTGTAAATGATTAACCCTTAATGTCCTAACAGTCCCAAGGTATAAGTTAAGCCTATTTGGTAAACCTAATGGTTTAAGGTCTCGAATGGATATTCCATACCTAGTTATTCCTTCTGTAATCATCATTAAGGCTTGAATTCCTACGATTGAAATAATTAACAAAATAAATCTTGGTGAATGCTTAAAAGTTATGTTCATGTCATGAATTACTTCATCTTATCCATTATTCCTACTATTCATGAACTTGAAATCATATGATGAGGAAATTCAAATAATATGTGTTTGATGATTTGGAATATTAAATGTCATAATATGAAATGATATATTTGTGATAATGGATGATTGAAATGATTAAAATTATGCCAAGTAAGTTAACAAACCAAAATATTAGTTGGACCTAAAGTGAGAAATCATCGTCTAGAGCTATTTGGATTATGACATGAATTATCCATTTGTAGAATAGTTAAAATTCACACGGGATACAAATGCAAGTTATATCTATGCTTACTATCATGAGGATTGAATATTGAGATATAATTCTTGGAAGATTTGTTCAACTAATGAGGTGCAGAAATAGATTTGCAAAGCACTTATAAGCATGTAAAGATACACAAAAAGCTTATGGATTTCGAAGGACAATTGAATGAGTGTGGTCAATATGAGTATTTAAAGTGATATCCATTATATTAATGATCATCAAGTTTAGATTACCCCACTCTATTCAAGTATGAAATGCCTTACCAGTAATAATAATGATGCTTACTGCAAATCTAATGTTAGATGGATTATAGAAGTATCTTTATGGAAAAATGTCAGATTAAGCATTGCATTTAAGTGTGATCTAAAGTTTGAATCAAATGAAATTAGTATTCCTAAAGATAATTCTAAAAAATTGTTAATTTCTAAGCATGTGGATTCAAGGAACCTGAGAAATTTTGAGAAATGTTGCAATTCACATATTTATCATAAGAGGAAGAGCTATGTTGTAACGCCCTATACCCCCACCCTATGTGTTTTGGCCGTCCGATAGACCATTCTTTATTGGAGACTATGCAGGATGCTACTATTCCCCTCTTCTCAAAGTAAATCTCCTCATAACCTCATATTTTTCCTATTTTTAAGGGAAATATTCTGCATAAATCTGGCAAAGTTTATTATGTATTTTCAAGATCCAAAACTTGATTTACATCAATCAAATAATTTTATAATATCAATATTCACAATTCCTAATATAAAACATAATTTGGTACATTTTATTATAATAAATACAACTGAATTTCAAAAATTATAAATTAAATAATAAATCATTAACCTATCTAAATTTACCCACAACCCAGAATCTGCTTCATCCCATGATGGCAATACATAACTGAATAACAAAAATAATTTAAATCCATCACTCATACATTATGACATGCCAATTATTTTATATCCATATACATATCTAGTACACATTTCTACTTAAATTAACACAAATTTTGAATAAATACATATATAACACCATAAATTTCAAGTTATAATTTCTATAAAATATAATACAATCCACAACTCAATTAAGATCTTCCATAGCTTCCTTGGTTGACTTGTGCACTAAAAAATGTAAATAAGAAGGTGTGAGTTCGGACAACTTAGTAAGTAGGCACAAATAATAGAAAACCATAATAATTGACCAAGCATATTCTAAACTAGAACATAACTACCTACATCAAAATGCAATATTATAAGCATACAATTATAATCATAAGGTGTATCCTCATCATTCCATTAAACATTCTATGTCATTCAATCATATCTTTGTCATACTCATATCATATTTTAACATAATCACTCTACCATCTTATATAACAACAGAGCCAAATAGTCCATTCATGTCAAAACTAAATCAGACCAATGCCATTCCAACACAATATATATAAATATATATATATATTTATCCTACTTATGTTACTTTTGTGCATTACATCAGTACCCTCTAAATACCACATACCATATTATAATTATACCATACAGGCATAGCACAATCCATGTATGTTCTTATGTAATCTAGTTACTTAAGGGATGGTCACAATGTAGAGTCTCGTAGTATGGCTTAACCCAAGAGGGGAGGGGTGAATTGGGCATGTAAAAATTCATTCCCCTATTGATACATTTTCCCCTTTTCATGATTATGTGTGGTGCATTGTAAGATAAATAATAGAAATAGTAAAGTGCATGTAGGATAAAATAAGTAAGCAATCACACACACAAACAACATGATTTTTATAGTGGTTTGAGAACCCCATCCCTACATCCATTCTTCCAAGGCCACATACTCATTGTGCCTTAGATTCCACTAAATCCCATTTAATGGAAATACAAAAGTGCTCCTAGCACTCTTCTGGATTCCAGCTCTAGAGGGCATAAACGGTGTTCCTAAAACCCTTTTGGATTCCAGTTCTAGGGGGTATAAAAATAGTGCTCCCGTCACTCATCTGGTTTTCACGAGCTCACCAAGAAACTCACTGGTTTTGAAGGTCATCAAAAAACTTGATGGTTTTTCAAAGATCACCACTGACTCTTTGGTTTCAAGTTTACCATAAAACTTATACACTTTTACATAGTATTTCTCTCAAGTACAAGGAAAGATTTGATCTCTTTTATAGCTCTTACAACATAGAAAGATCTTCCCAAAATGTAAACTAATGGCTATAAGGATATGCATTTTAAGCTCACATAAGATAAATGACGGTTTAAGCTCTTGGCCATGGTTGGAAGGATTTGCATAGAGTTTAGCTCATTTGAAAAGTATTCCTTCACCACCTCTAAATTGTTCTACCTTGTCTCCTTAAATAGTTTCTTCATACTTTGGACTGTTGGAAAAGATGGGTTCTATTGAATGGAGAAACAAGAGCAGCATTGAATGAATAAGACCATTGAGATTTCTGCCATTGAAGTTCAAGCCTTTCTAATTTATCTCGAGCTACTGCATCTCCATTCACAAAGGAAGATGAGTTGTGTCAAAAGGTGTTCCTCATTTGACTTGTCATAGCTTGAAAAACCTGCAGCACTGCTTACTGCTGGAAATGATGACTGAAATAAGTTTGCACAATGACAACATGAGTGCAGATGCTATTTGGATGCAAGTCACATGCATTGATTTTTCCTTTGACAAGTCACGGTCTCTCTCTGTCTACATTTGTCTGCCATAAGTTGCAAACGAATTCTCCCATTGGTTTGTCTATTAGTCAATCCTTCATGAGTATAATTTGTCTGTTGCAAGTAGCAGATGAACTCTGAATGGCATAGATGAAGTCGAACTAATCAATAGACAAACCTTCTTTTGTCTACAAGAATTTCTCCAGAAGATTTGTCTATCATTCAATCCTTTGTGCATGTGCTATGTCTGTTATAAGTAATAGACGAACCTTGGGTGGTGCAAGGAGCTTCATTTATGTTCATTGTGTAGCTTCTACTTTGTCTTTCACTTTGTCTGTTGCTTTATCTATAGTAAGAAATAGAAGAATTTGATCCACAGACAAAGTGGAATTTTGCATTCTTTGAGTATTAGAAGATGTTTGCTTCTGCAACTTTTTGCTTTCTTCATTCTTGATTTGTCTAGCTTAGCTCAGCCAAAGTTGTATTCCTTTGTCTATTTATCTTGACTTTTTATCCTCAAATGAATTCACTCTTCTAACTTTGTTAATTAGATAAAGTTTTCTTCACTTTATGCATAATTGTCTGGGTGGCAGTTCCTTCTTTCTTCCTTTGTCTGAGTGTTTGATGGAACTTTTTCTTTTTTTTTTATCTCAGAAAAATTTTGTCTAGTTGATGTAGATAGTTTGAATTTCTTGAACAACTTTATGCTATTCGACCATGGCTTTGATTTCAACTGCTTTTGTCTTGCATTTGTCTGTGGAAGTTTCTCTTTGAATTTAACAGACAATGCAAGCTCGTTGTAGCGCATCTGCGAAGCCTTATTTTTCTCCCATTGCTTTTGTTCGTGAAAGCTTTCTAATAGACAATGCAACCTTTCTTGTTGCTTATCTTCAAACCTTCTATTTTCTTCTTCTTCTTACATGATCTTTACCAGTTCAGCCCCTTTGGAACGTAGCAGATAATTGTGGCAGTTTGTTGGAGATGATTATAGTCTTATACTTAGAATGTTTCTGCACTTGTTACATTGTTAGCTTTCAAATTCATTAACATAATGTATTTTGTCCTCATGTGATATAATCATGTTGTAGAGAAAGGATAATATACATCTCTATTAAGTACATAATGTGAAAGCTTAAGTGAATATGGTATATAGTGTAATTGAACAAATTAATGCATTAGTGCACCATTAAATAGAAGATGAATGCTTGCATAATTAAACAATCACGATTATGCATACATTTATCATTATTGTTTATTAAATTATGTATTTGATTGTTAACAATTTAAGCATATATATGTTATATTTTAATACAAGTTTTGTTATTATCAAAATCATGTAATACTGACACACAATCTTCATTCATATACCTATCATGGAATACTCACAATCCCTTGTCTACATATGCATTTACTCATCAAAACGCATATTCATATGTAATATAATTAAGGGATAATACTTATCAAAATATATATTCAGATATAATATAATCAGGGGATACCACTTATCCCCTACTGAACGTCTACTATCTCTTGTAATACATTCTGATATAAATATTGAGCCTACAAATGGGTTATCTACTATCCCCATCCATTAACATATGTCATACTAAGTTTGAGACATTCTTTATTCTCATTCAATATTATATTGAACTAAAAAAAGAGCCTACTTACTTATTGACAAATCGTCATACACTCCGCAAGCCCCTTGACTTTTCATCCTTCTCAAATCATCATGTACAAACTAACCATCTTATTCAATTACATGACAAGTTCACTCAAGCATCTCAAGTTAATCAGTTATAACCTCTAGTAGTTGTACTTCTAGGGACTGTAATTGATCTTTTTAAGATGTTTACATGACTTTCAAGTGCATAACTGTACTTTAACATTATCATCAACTTCTATTCTCCTTTAACCCCTTTTTTAATCATATTCATACACTTTATTATACTGGAATGAATCATTGCTCATAGAAAATCACAACTATATTAATTTACTCATTATATGCCTCAATTGTTTACAATTCCTTAACAAAATTAGGGAATTTTTATTCCCAATTATATATATAATAAACCACAGTGTCATTAATCTTATATTTACTTTAATAAAATGCTTATCATGCTTATAATTCAATTAGACCAAGTATATCACATTTTTACGCAAACTCCCATGCTTCCTATTCCCAAGTGGATATTCATAATAATACATTATGCATATTTACATTTAATCAAATTCAAATAGTGCCATAACTATTGTAATCAAGTTATTACGCGAATTCCCTTATTAATTACATTGTTCCATACCAATTTTCCTCTAGGGTTACTGTTCATGAATGAGGTTAATGTATAATCATAATTTTTTATCCTCAAACAAGCCCTAATATTTTACTAAGCATGAATTACTCATTTCCCCCATGATTATTACACAAAATTATGAATTTTCCCAAATTCCACTATTTACCAAAAGCCCTAGTTGAGTTTAAACAAATATTTCTGCTAGGGAAAGGCAATTTAATAAGGCCAAAACACTTTAATCTAGGAACTAATCACTTTCCCCGATGATTTTCACATCAATTCCACCATTTTCCCGAAATATTTCACTGTTCATCTTTCCAAAGCCCAAATTTTTGATAGGGAAAAGAGATTTAGCTTCATATTAAGGCATGCTTTTCTCCCATGGACAAGAATCCAAGCTCAAATCCTCCAAATCTTCTATCCAATCGCTGAAAACCACTTTCCTTCCATTTTTCATCATCCAAGTTGGGAAAACATGGGTTTGAATACAAGAGTGATGGGTTCTCAATGATAATCACATAATTTACTAGCTAAATGGCATGGAAAATGGTGGAATCATGGGTCTTAGGCATGAGAAGAAAGATAACGAAAAGAGGAAGGGAAAACGGAATGGAATGGCCAAAAATAAATTGGGTTGCCACTCAACGACGTTGTTCATCTACCATCGCCATGTCGCATTGTGCTCCGGCTCTGTCGACACCAGTTTGCTGTCCCCATTTTTATTTTTACATTTTTCTCCTCTATTTTCCAATGTCATTTCTTCTAAATTTAATTCTTTATTCTCTTTAACTTTTTCCATGATATTTTCACATAAAAGGTCATTGTTCCACATCATTAATCCCTTCGAATAATTTGAAAAATTTTATTCCCATTCATATTAATACTAAAGTCCAACAATTTAACACCCTAGGTGTTACATATGTAAAGAGCAAAAGTGGTTTGATTTTATTAAAGAAACATAGCAAATCAAAGTTAGGTGATATAGTAGTAGAAGATGGTGATCTTATCATGGTAAATGGCCTCCATCTGAGCATAAACATCATTATATCATTAGTTACAGGTCTCCCTATGGATTCAAAGTGTGGCAATCAATGTTGTTGTTGAGCACCTTTACTTGGAGATTTTGATGAAGATTACCTTAATGGCCAAATTTTTTTGTCCATCTTTTATAGACAGAAAGTTAAGTAGATTAGATTGCCAAAGCATCACCTAATGATCAAAATAATAGAAATCTCAATCTGAATCAAGAAAGTTTCAGTGGATGCTTAACTTGTAAACATCCCTACAATGTTGCTACAATCAAATAACATCAAGAAACTACAAATGAGAAAAACAAACACAATAACTGGGCTCATTTATTGTCAAATTTCTTATTTTCATCTGAAATAGTGTGGATCTATGTCTGAATGAGATTGTTTTGAAATGATTTGATATAAATTTGATATATGTCTGAATGAAATTTTCATCTAAATTTGATATACATGTATGAAATTATTTTGAAATAGTGTGAATATCAATTTGGTGCCCTTTGTGTCTGAATGAGAATTATGATTTTGATGCATCCTTGAAATGATATATGAATTTATGTATGCTTGCTATTTTAGCTTTATAAAATGACCTTTAATGAGTTTTATCTCTTGATTAACTCACAAACTGAATGAATAGGCAAAGGGAAGATCAATCATATTTCACACTTTTAATACTTCCCTTGGTTAATTTTCCACATAACTTTGAGCTTTCAATAAGAATTATTTAATGTTTTAATATTGCGTATGACATGAATCTGTTCTTTACATTAATGAAAACCTATCCTATCTCAGGCTCATGGTTATGCTTTGTATGGGACTAACTACGTATGGTTATGAACTCTTTAGGAACCCAATAATACAAGGGGAGAAAAATGTAGATTTGTGAATGAAAACCTTAATACAGAAAGGGGAAGAGTTTGGAGCAAAAGAAAACCTGGGAAAAAATGGACTGTGCCTTATATGTTTTTACTTTGTGTGCTTTGATAAAACAAAGGGTAGAAGAATATTTTGAATAAAAATATTAATCCCATATTATGCTCCTGATTGCATTTACCTATCCTATCTTCTAGTTATTTAGGGGGAGACACTCATTTAATACACCTTTTTGATGCTAACAAAAAAGGGGAGGAAAATAAAAGACTTGTATGGAGAGAATTGTGAGAAATTTGAGTTGTCATGACTTGTGTCTTAGGAAGATGTATAGCATTATATGTCATAACCTGTCTTTATCAAACTTCATAGGATTATACATTCCAATTAGATGGGGGAAGTTTGCTATTAGCTCATTAGCATATCCTTTAAATGTCACAAATCTTCAAGTTTTGTCATCATCAAAAAGGAGGAGATTGTCAGGATTATTATGTATGATTTTGATGACAATAAATCTTGCAAAAGACTTAATTTATGCTAATAATGCTTTTAGTTTATAAAGCTAGAACCGTAGAAAGATATGCTTGAAATGTATGCACTTTATTGAAATATCATTAATGCAAGCATATACACATCTTGATATGTCTAGATGTTTTAGAAAAAGGAGAAATCATCTTGATCCATATTATTTTTAAATTTATTTATCATTTCATAATGCCTTGGATCATATGCTAATGTGCCTCAAAGAAATATTCTTTTAAATGAAAGAATGAGTGCTTAAATGAGTTTATAAATACAAAATCATGATTCAAATTGCATATCCATGCTTTACAACTTATCTAAATCTTATGTGGATAATTATATTATGAATTACAATGGAAAATATAATGAAAAATATCAAATTAACAAGGTGGCAAAGTGTAGAAATTTTTAAGTTCGACTACTACAATAGCTGCTAAAGTAAAATGCTACGGTAACTACTACAATGATCTACTATAGTTTCGTATAAATGCAGAGCAAGAAGAATTCATCCAAAACTAACTTCGGACAAATACGAAGTGCTATAGTGATTGCTATAGTTCCTACTACAACAATGTTCAGACAAACTTCTGGGCAGACAAATTAATCCAAAATTAACTTTGGACAAAGTCATCTTCATGACTACTATAGTAAACTGCTACAATGATATGCTTATATCTACAGATGCTTAACTTGCAGATATTTTACAAAATCATTGCCACTTGAAAGTTTCTATGATATAAGAAGGGAACTAGGAATGATAGACATCAATGCATAGGGTCATGCATTATCATTTATAATTTTCATGATCTGTATTGATTCGATATAGTTATTGGTTTGAAATTTGTGGTTTGGTAGGGTCATGCATACCTATACTTTGTTGGGAATGAAATCCATGGCTTGATGATTACAATTATGTTTTACGTTATTCTCTATCTTGCATTATAGTCCCAAGGAATATGTTAAGCCTATTTGGAAATTTTATAGTTTAAGATCTTGAATAGGTATTCCATTCCTAAATAAATCTTCTATAATCATTATTAATAATTAATGTTTGTATAATCCTGGTTATGACTATTATTAACAAATGACTATGATCATATGGAATGATTGATTGTGTAAGCAAAGTATGTTTTGAATGAAAGAAAGTAATCATCATCTAAGAACTATAATGAGGTTATATGTCACATATATATATATATACATGACATAAGAATGGTTTTAGAAGTAAAGATCACATAGTGAGAGGAGGAGAATGCAGAAATTTTCAATCCCTCACCTCCTAGACTTTTTTATTATGACAAAAGGGGGAGAAGAATGATTTCAAGTGTTCTAGCTTGATTGAGGAAAAACAATTTAACAAGAATGAAACTTCATGAGAAGTGAACTTCTAAATTGTTTGAATATTGAATTGAATCATAAAAAATGTAGACTATTTTAGGATTTGAGCAAAAAATGAAACAAAGTCCAAAAGGCCACTAAATAATATAGATAGGGGGAGATTGCACTTAGTTCATTAGCATGATCTTTAATTATCAGAAGTCATCAAGTTTTGCCATCATCAAAAAGGGGGAGAACATTGAGTCAAATGTATAGTTTTAATGACAACAAACCTGTCTATAAATTAGGCTTAAGTAAATAAAGTTTTGGGGAGAATGTGGAGTCGAGTGTGAAGACAACAAAACTTGTCTATAATAATTAACAACATTGCTTTCCAAGAAGTGTAGAAGCAATTAATCCAAATACATCCAAAAATATGCATGCCAAAGGTTTATATTAGAATTATCTAAAAGAGGAGAAGAAATAAGACATAGTTCCTCCTTTAGAAATCTTTGAAAAAACTTTAAAATAAGAAAACTACATTAAGAGGTTAGCTACCATTGTTTGAGAGGATAATTTAGAGGTCTGGGAATTTTGTTGTTCAAATTATAAATTTTCAATACATTGCTACTGTAACATTGCTATAGTAAAATCACTATAGTGATTTTCAGAGGCATGAATTAAGCCTTTAGAATTATAAACTAACACTTCAGAAGTACCCAAGCCTCGTTGCTACCGTAAAATTGGTTAATTTTTAGGTTCTGAACTAATGCTTTAGAAGCACCCACACCTGGCTACTACAATACACGGCTACAGTAACTTTCACTAGGAGGATTCAAATTTTTGAAATGTACCTATTTTGTAAGTGCTACAGTAGACATGTTATAATAACTTATAGAAGAAGGTTCAAAAGATGCACCTTGGACTTTCAAAAGTTTGAAATGCACTCTTTCTCATTTTGTTACAACAAACATGCTATAGTAAATATTCTATGATAATTTTTAGAATTCAAAAAATGAATTTTCAAAGTCAAAAATTGTCACTACGTGAAATGTTTTAAACTTTTTGATGTTTTGAAATCTGAAATAAAAATTTAGAAGTGTGAATAAATGCGTTAAAGGTTTAAAGAACTTATTGCAATCCAAAGTTAAGATGTTAAGAGGTCCAAAACTTGAAGAACTTGTTGCACGTAGAATCACAACATTCAAAAGTCTGAAATAACATTTCCAAAGCATGAAGAACTTGTTGCATTCCAAAGTTACATCATTTAGAGGATTGAAACAATATTTTAGAGGAAGAACTCTCTACTTCTTTGAGCAATCTGAAGTTACAAGATGAGAATTTTATAATGATGTTTCAGAGGTATGAAACAATCATTTAGAAGAAAAAAATTTCTATTTGAAAGAAGCATTCTGAAGACATGAAAATTCAGAAGTCTTAAGTTATTTTTCAGAGTTCTGAAAAATACACTGTTTTGTAAAGTCATGAAGTTTTGAGTTCTGAGGTTATAATTCCAAAGTTCTAAAACATTTACTATCTGCTTTTAATATTGCTAAGTCACAAACTTCAGAGGTCTGAAATATTTCTCTTAATGGTTTGAAGAGGCGAGCCTCAAAATGGTTGAAAATTTGAACATTCCCTCACATTAAATGAGCTCTACCTACCCCAATAGCTAGAATTTGAATCCTACTATAAAGGGAGTAAATCTGAGATGTTCAAAGCAATTTTTACAAACATTAAAGTGAGCATTAATCCTCATTTTCAAAAGTAGCAAAAGATTCAAGCCTTCAAACTCTACAACCTTCAAAGCATCTCATTACAATTTGTAAAGCTATCTCTGCATTCAAAGTAAGATTTAATCTTCTTCAAAGTCTTCCCTTGCATCATCAAGAAGCACTCTTTATAAGTATAACATTCTACTTTCCTATTCTTGTTTGTTTACTACCTTGAGTTGGTATTAGAGATCAACCTCAAGAAGAGCAAGCTTGATTGTTGGAGTGTATCTCATAATCAACTTGTTTAGTTGTATTCACACCCCCTTGAGCTAGAATCAACAAGAGTACTTTAGCACTAAGTGTTTTTACGCTCCATTGAGCTGGAATCAAGAATAGTATGGTTGCACTAAGTTGTATTTAGTGTTGAATAGTGAAACCCAAGACATTAAGAAGAGTACTTGGAAGAGTGGAGTAAAGAAGGTATCTTGTACGACTATACAAATCCTTGTATACTATTTGATTATTTGATTACTCATATTATCTACTTCATTGAAATGCATAGAGAGTTTTAATCATTAAAAGGGGTTCTCAGAGAATTTTTATTAACCCAATTTACCTCTCCCCTCTTGGGTAGTACCTTGCCAAAGGGACCAATGCTTGAATCAACAAGTGAGCATAGCAATCTCCTCGTCCTCCTCACCTGTATTAATATCGAACTGGTCAAATCCATATTTTAAACCAATAAATCTTTTACCTTAGTTTTAGTTTTGTTTTTCTTGATGACATGCTCATTTGACAATAATGAGCTCATGAAGTCATTACACTTGAACTTTGAGATGTCCTTAGCTTCCTCAATTATAGTCACCTTTGTTGTCCAAGCCTTAGATAAAGATCCTAGAATCTTTTGAACTTGTTTCTTCTCAGTGATCTCTTTTTCCAGTCCTTTCAGTACAATGACAATCTTAGTAAACTTGTGATTCATCTCAGTGATAAACTCATTAGCTAACATACTAAATAGTTCATGATCATACATTAAAAGATTCATTTTTGTCTTTTTCACTTAGCGTGCCTTCATGGGTAACTTAAAGTTTATCCTATATATCTTTTGCAAACTTAAAAGTAGGCACCTCAAATTCAGCTTGTGAAATGGCATAATATAAAAGACTTTTAGTTTGTTCATTTATAGAACTTTTTTCTTTTTGTTCTGTTGTCCAAGTACTACTCTTATATTCTAGAGTTGTAAAACCATCTTCTATTATGCTCCAAACAGACATGTTATGACCCATCAAGAAAGTTGCATCCTCAATTTTAGGAGTAGATAATTGTCACCGGTTAGATATGGGAGTCTATTTGAACAAAGTCCCTCAAGAAAACTAGTGGATTGAAATGCAAATTCACTACTACCATTTCCGTTTCCACTATTATTGTCATTTCTACTTTCATTGCTACTTGTAAAGCCATGGTAGATCACTTTGAGCAATACAAAGACTGCTCTAACACCATTTGTTGGTCTAATATGATAGCTTATACAATCAGAATTAATAGAAGTGTGCTAATTACACTAGATGATCAAACCACTTAGACAAAATTGAAGACTACGAAATTATAGTGCTTTAGCAAATCCTACCTACTATACTCTTCACATCAAATTCCCTAAATTTGGTTCTACTAGTCAACTTAATCCCAAAGTTATAAGTGGTACAACTTCCCTGTCCTCTAGATTTAAAACTCCACGTGGTTTGAATAGTTGAATCACTTACATACCTTGTAATAATTCAAACTATCTCTTGGTTTATAAACCAAACCAAGGTACAATAAATCTAATGAAGCAATAAACAAAAATCAGCTTATGGCTAATCAATACCATAGGTGACTCTAAGCTTCAATTAAGTTCACAACATCCAAAATGATCACAATCACTTGCAAAATAAAGATTAACATTGCTATGGATTTGAACTTCTCCTTCACCTTCAAGATCATACTCAACTTCAAGTAATCTCTTATTTTATAGCATAATAACCACTAGGAGGTTTTTCCTCGAAGAGTTTGGAGAATGAGTTAAAGGAGGCATGAGAATTGAATCTTCATAATGTTAAACCTAGGTGTTTGGTTTTGATGATTAACAAAACTTATTTAATGACTTGAATTAAGCTAATGGCATATTGCTAAGATTTTTGAAGTCAGAAGAAACTTTTAGAGGACACAAAAATGTTTAGAGGGACATTCAGAGACTTCAGAGGAAGCTTCAAAAGTTTGAAAATGCCATTTAAAAGTTTCAGAGGAAGTATTCTGAATTCAGAGGGAAGAAGAAGCTTCAAAGGAACATTCACAAGGAAGAAGAAGTTTCAAAGGAAGCATTCAAAGGTTTAGAGGATGCTTTAGAGGTCGGAAGTGTGATGTTCTCAATGTCAAGGATGCTTCATAAGTTGCATTACAATTTCAGAGAATGCATTCATACTTTAGAGAGAGCTTTAGAGGCTCACTGATTCAAATAATGCATTCCGGATTTTCAGTGGAAGCTTCAAAGGTTGCACCCCGACCTTTAGAAGTTCTAGAAATGTAGTCATTGGTGGTTCTTGGGACCATCCAACTTTTAGAGGAAGTTCAGAGGCATAAAAACTTACTTAAAATATTCTGAACTTAGTGCTACAATGGTAAACTAGACCTTCAAAGGGTCTAAAGGTTAACTTTAGAGGGTCTGAAGCTCATTTGCAAGGAAAATTGTGTTAAGTGTTAAAAATGCAATATAAAATGATCTAAAATATACCAAAAGAGGTTGCAACAACTAAAATGGATTCGAAACTTATAAATAGAAGTTCCAATGAAGAAGGAATAGACACTTGAGTGGATTAAACGTGAATCAGTCATAGAAGCTCAAATCTCCAAAGTGCAATAGCTCTAACAAGCTCCAATGTTCAAAGAACTTTAAAGCTACATCTTTTCACTTCAAAGGAGAATGAAATCTTTGTAATATATTCATTATATATCTTGCATTAAAGCTTTAATTGTGAGTACACTTAAGCCTAATTAGAGGCAGTTTATCTATACCCTTTTGTATTTTAAAAGGGGAGTTGTTAGTTAGCTCTGGAAACCAGATTATTTGAGTTGTTGGTGAGCTCAAGGAAAATCAATAGTGTATGAGTTTCTGGTTAGCTCATGGGAGACCAGGTTATATGAGTTCTTAGTGATCTCTTAAAACTAAGGGAGGTGTGATTCCACATAGTTTACTGAACCCAAGGTTGGAGATACCTTGGAGAGTGGAGTAGGTGCCAAGGGTGTCAAACATCTATAATCCTTGTGTTCTTATTATTATGTATACTTGTGTGTTTCCATTGCCATCTAATTTTTACACTTGCACATCCCATTTTTCCCCATCTTACTTGGATTCCTATTTGGCCATACAACCTACGCTTTGGGCATAACACACAATTATCCATCATGCACAAAATCTGTCGATGTTTTTCAATAACTATAGATATTTTTCCTTCACATCAAATTCGTTGATGTTTAACTTCATTAGATTTGTCTCTATTTGGATATTAGTCGAAGTTCAACCTCACTAAATTTAAATCCATCGAGGTTTCAACTTCGCTAGATTTAATTTAGTTAAGGTTCAAATTTGCTTAATTTGTCTCTATTTGGATATTAGTCTAAGTTCAACTTTTCCTTATACAAATCAATGGAGGTTGCACACAGAAAATGTCAATGGATATGCAATCCATCAAGCTTTTAGTTGAACCATGAAATAAATCACATTTGATCATGCCATATCAAAACCTATTTACATAAATACCACATTCCACATTTTGTTTGCACCCATCCAATC
The DNA here is from genome assembly GCA_036873735.1 of Pouteria campechiana. NCBI lineage: Eukaryota > Viridiplantae > Streptophyta > Magnoliopsida > Ericales > Sapotaceae > Pouteria > Pouteria campechiana. The sequence goes on from JAYJMB010049087.1 coordinate 22,189, forward strand.
ACACGAACTAAACAAACCATTCAATTACAAAATAAACCATTCACCACACTTTGAATTCCCATCTTAGGAATTTTAACTAAATTCTCCAATGCACTAACTACTTGCATGTCAAACAAACACTTGGTAATCTATACTAAATTGAGTCAAACCACTCCACATCATATCCTGCAAGTGTAAAATAATATGTTGGATCTCATAGGATGGGTTAACCCAAGTAAGGAGGGGTGAATTGGGTTTATAAAAATTTATTGCTTAACCCCTATAAAATAATTTTCCTCTTTTCATGTTTGCGTGCAATGCAATTATGAAATAAATAATAAAGCAATAAAACCTAAAGAAAATAAGGCAAACAGCACATGCACAAACAACATAATTTTTTATAATGGTTCGCGTAACCATCCTTACTCCACTCTTTTAAGAGCACACTGTCCTTATGCCTTGGGTTCCACTATATCTCATATAATGGAATACAATCTGGTTTTCCCAAGCTCACCAGAAACTCACTGGTTTCAAAAATCACCAACAAACTTGATGATTTGTTTGAGCTCATCACTAACTCACTGGTTTTCAAACTCACCAATAAACTTATACTATGGTTTTCATAAGCTCACCAAAAACTCATACAATATGGTTTTTCCAAAATCACCACAAACTCATTGTTTTCAAAGATCACTAACAAATTTGATAGTTTTCTAGAGCTCACCACCAACTCTCTGGTTTTCAAGTTAACCAGTAAACTTATACACTTTTACATAGTGTTACATTGAAGTATCGGGGAAGATTTGATCCTTTAACAGCTCCTTGTAATGTAGAAGGCCTTCTAGTGATGCAATGAAGATAGCCTTTAAGATTTTGAAAGTTGAAGCTCTTGAATGGATATTTGAAAGTTTAAGTTTTTGTCCATGGGTGTAAGGTTTTATAGAAAATGTAAGCTCTTTGAAAAATACTCCTTCACCACCTTCGAATTGTCCAACTCATATCCTAAAGTAATTCTTCAAAAACTTGACCATTGCAAAGGAGTGGGTTGGATTGGATGCAGGAACGAGAGCAACATTGAATGTAGAAGACCATTGTAATTTCTGACCATTGGAGTGCAATGCTTTTGATTTGTTCCACTCTGCTGTAACACTGTTATTTTACAGAGAGGAAGATAAGTTGTTTGAAAAAATTTTCTTCCATTTTGACTTGTCATAGCTGGAGAGCCTGCAGCGCCATTTATTGCCAAAAAAGGTGACTGAACGATTCTATATAACAAAGGCACACGAGCATAGATGTTGTGTTGATGCTTCATATTAAATGCTAGTCACATAACACTTTATTTAGTATCAAACAAATTTTCTCATTGATCCATGTCCGCCAATCGAAGATTCGTCTTTTGAATTTGTCCAGAGTTAGTATCAAATAAACTCTGATGGCGCGGATGAAGTCAAATTGGATTTGGATGAATTCTGCTTTTGTTCTTCATCTTTTCATTTAAACGAAGTAGGGCAAACTCTTCTTTTTTTCACATTTGTCCAAAGTTAGTATCGAACAAAGTTCACACTTGTCTTTTGTCGCTCGGACGAAGTTCTTTCACATTATATGCATTTGTCTGGTCTTCTAGTGATTCAAATGGAGTTCATCTTCACTTCTCAACTTCTTAATTTTCATTTCTTTGAGTTCTTGGCAAGATTGCTTCTTTTTACTTAGTCTCAGATGATCTCCTGCTTGGTCATTTTGGATTATCTGAGATTATAGTCTCAGAAAAAGCTTCTACTTTTGACCTTGGCTTCATCTTGAATTTGTTTCTGCCTTTGCTTTGCATTTGTCCAAAGAAATCTTTCTCTGGATATTACAAACAAATCAAGCTCCTTGTAGCACATCTCAAAGCCACTATTTTTCTTCATTCTTTTCTTCTGAAATGTGATCTTCAATTTAATTCTTCTGAAACGTAGTAGGTGGATGTAGCAGCTAGTCATAGTCCTACACTTAGAAATTTCTACACTTACCACATTGTTAATCTTTGAAATATAACATTTTATCAAAATGTGTTTATCCTCATATAATTTATGCATGTTGTGAAGCAAGGATAACAGGCATTATCATTCAAGCACATAATATAATAATCTCTATAAAGCATAGTGTAAACTTGTGCTTCAACATATGATGATCAAGATTAAGTGCGTCATGAAGTATAATTTGAAGTTTCATAAACATGCATATGTTTCAATCATAATTGTAAATAGTTTCAAGCACACATATTTTGTCTTAATGCAATTTTTATTATCGTCAAAATCATACACAGTGATCATAACATAATCAACATTCAATTCTCAACCTTCAAACTCATCAATTCTCAAACACATCAACTCATTTCATATACTCAACACACTAATTTATCCAAGTTTGTTCATCATCAAAACAAGAGTTAAACATAAACTCAGAAAGGTAACGAAAAACTAAGTAGTCAAAAAAGAGAGGAGATTGGGTCTATCAAAAGGTGGATGCATGAAAGGGGAAATAGGAAGATGAAATGATAAGAGGAATCGAGCACAAGGGTTTATGCAATTTGAATTGTCAAGCACCTACAGTCCCAAATGCCTGGGACCAAGCAGTTACCATGCTACTGCTTGCTTAATTTTTTTTATTTTTGAAGTATCTCCATTTTAAAACATGTTATCACTTTTATTGCATCCAAAAATATTCTTTCCTTACTTACCCAAATAAGTCAATCATATTGCGAAAAAATGAGAAAATTTATGTCCCTATGCATTTATGTCTATCATTCTTAATTCTCATATAATTTTGTAGAAGCTATCGGGTGATAATGGTTTTGAGAAAATGTCAACAAGTTAAGCATTCATAGAAACGTATTCCACACAAATGTCATGCTTCTTTATGTGGTCTCTAATAAAGTGATACCTAATCTCAATATGCTTAGCGTGTGGATGTAACATTGAATTCTTTGTCAAGCATATTGCACTAGTATTGTCACATCATATCGGGATGTCCTTCTAGCTTAATCCATAATCCAACAATTATTGCCTCATCCACAATAATTGAGACAACAACACTCCGCAATTATAGATTTTGCTTCCACAATGGAGATTGTTACACTAGTTTGTTTCCTTGAATGCCTTGAAATTAGCATATTTTCTAAAAATTTGCATATTTCACTTGTGCTTCTCCTGTCTACTTTGTACCCTGTAAAGTCTACATCTAAATATCTAAAAAGTTCAGAACTTGAGCCTCTTAGATACCATAGCCCAAGACTTAGTAGGTACTTGAAAATTCTTTTTATTGCAATCAAATGTGACTCTCTAGGACTTTACTAGAATCTAGCAAATAAACATACACTAAATAATATATCCAACCTAGATGCAATCAAATAAAGCAGTGAATCAATCATACTATGATATAGTTTTTTATCTACAAGTTTACTCTTTTCATCCTTATCCATTCTTGATGAAGTGCTCATAAGAGTGGTTGCAACTTTTATTCCTTTTATCCTGAATTTCTTGAGCATTTCCTTAGTGTACTTTGACTAGCAAATGAAGATTTCATCTTCCATTTGTTTTGATTTGCAATCCTAGGAAGCAGTTGAGCTCTCCCATCATACTCATTTCAAATTCAGTCTGCATAATACTTAAAAATTATTTGCATAATTTTTCATTAGTAAAACCAAAAGTAATATCATCAACATAGACTTGAATAATTAAAATGTCTCTTCCATCATTCTTAATGAAGAGAGTAGTGTCAACATTTCCTCTCTTAAATCCATATTCATTAAGAAACTTAATCTTTGATACCAAGTTCTTGGTCTTGTTTTAACCCTCATAGAGAGTTTGTAAACATAGTTTGATATGTCAGCTATTTCAAATCTGGGAGATTGTTCAACATAAACTTCTTCATTAAAGTAATCATTGAGAAAAGTAATTTTGACATCCATTTAAAATAGCATAAAGTTCATGTGGGATGTAGAAGCAAATAACATTCTTATGGCATCTAATCTAGCTACAAGAGCATATGATTCTTTAAAGTTTATTCCCTCCTCTTGGAAGTACACTTTAGCTACTAACTTTATTTTATTTCAAACAATTAGTCAACTTTCATCAAGTTTATTCCTAAAAACTCATTTTGTTCCAATTATATCAAAATTCTCTGGTCTAGGAACTAACTCTCATACTTTGTTTCTCTTAAATTGATTTAGTTCTGCTTGTATTGCAATTATCCAGTTTTCATCATTAAAAGCTTGTTCAATGAAGGTGGGCTCAATGTTGAAAATATATGCAAAGTATCCACAAATATTATGCGTGGGCTCAATGTTGGAAATATACGCAAAGTATCCACAAATATTATGCATGGATTTTTTAGTTTTCGCACTGTCATAGATATTTTCAATAACTTGATCCCTAGGGTGAGCATGTGTAAATTTCATGTCCGTAGAGTGTTGGAAGGGAACATTACCTTTACTTACCTCTACCTCTGAATTTTTTGAATTTGGATCATGGTCTTGTTTGGAAGATCTTTCTCCTCTTTAATTTTGTAGTTGCAGCTTTTTCATTTTCTTGGTTGTTTCATCTACATCACTTTCATTCTCGTTTTTGGAAATTAGTTTAGATTCATCAAAAGTAATATGTATAGACTCCTCAACTACTTGATTTCTTTTGTTAAATACTCTATATGATTTGCTATTTGATGAATAATCATGGAAGATTGCTTCATCACTCTTTGGATCATATTTCCCAAGGTTATCTTTCCCATTATTTAACATATAGCAAATCCAACCAAATGAATGGAAATAAGATATATTTGGCTTTTTTCCTTTCTAGAGCTCATAAGGAGTTTTGTTAAAAATGGCTCTAATGGTTACTTGGTTAAGCATATGGCAAGCTTTGCTAATCACTTTCCTCCAAAACATTTTGGTAATTTGGTTTCATTAGGCATGGTTTGATCAATTTCCTATATGGTACTATTTTTCTTTCTACAACTCCATTTTGTTGTAGAGTTCTAGGTGCAAAGAAGCTATAGTGAATTCCTTTATCTTCACAAAATTCAATAAATTTCTATTTTCAAATTCGCCACAATGATCACTTCTAATGGATGCAATTGAGAGTTGCTTCTCATTTTGAACTGATTTGGAAAATGTTGAAAACATAAAAAATCTCTCATCCTTACTTGCCAAAAGTATTACCTGAGTAAATCTTAAGTAATCATCCACTGTAACATACACATATCTTTTTCCACCAAGACTTAAGATGTCAGATGTTCCAAATAAGTCCAAATGTAATAACTCAAGAGGCCTTGATGTGGAAACTTCATTTTTAGGTGAGAATGATACCTTGGTTTGTTTAGATACTTGATGAGCTTTACAAATTTGATATTTATCATATTTTAGCTTCGATAAACTATTTACCAAGATCTTTTCCCACAATGTTTGGATGTTTGATATGTTTATATGTCCAAGCCTCTTATGCCACAGCAATGGATCATCATCAACAACAATCAAACATTTTCCATGATCTTGTCTAAGTAAACTAAATATACATTTCCACATCATTTATCACTGAAAAGAATATAATCATTTGTATTAAATATAGTACATATTGATGATCCAAACACAACTTTATGACCTTTATCACACAATTGGCTAATGCTTAATAAGTTATGCTTAAGCCCATTAACATATAAAACATCTTCAATGCATTCATTAGATAAACCATAAACTTTACATTTCCCTTTTATAGAACTTTTTTATTATTCCCAAATTCCACTGTACCTCCATTGAATGACTTTATTTCTTTGAATAGATCCTTGTCACCTGTCATGTCTCTTGAACATCCACTGTCCAAGAACCATGAGTTCCTTGAAGTGGCTTTGAGACTTACCTGCAATCATAAATAAGCTTCTTTTTCACCTCTTTAGTACCTAGGCAATGGGTCCATTTTTGTTAGTGTAATTGTGGGTAGTGGATAGTTGTGAACTTCCTTTTGGTCTCTACCTTAATTTATCACATTTCCCTTGCGTTTTCTTTGCATAGCAATCATATACTTTGTTTTCTATTTTATTACAAAAATGACATTTGTTTATGATCTTATTTGATGCTTGATTTGGGTTAAGTATGACTTGGGTCTCCTTACCCATGAATGACCAATAAATCTTTTGATTTGAGGATAGTTGTCCCTCTCTTGTGAAATCTTTATTCTCTTGGTCCATTCATTAAATACTTTGGGTTCATGTGGTTTTCCACCACTTGACTCATGACATTCAAGTTCTCTTTTACTGCTTTGTCTAGTCATTCTTAAGAACTTAGTGATTAATTCTCCTAGGTTGTAGAATTTGTTTAATGCACTATTTACAATTTCAATTTCTTTCTTCAGTTGATCAACTTCCTTCTAAAGGATAAATTGCGTTCAGCCAATTTTGCATTTACTTTGGCTGTTGCTTCAAAGTGTTTCTTCTTTTGGCTAAATTTTTGACTTGACTAAGTAATTCAAATTCATTGAAAAGAGAATCATAAGATTGTGCCAATTATGTAAGCACATCACATTTGCTACATGAACTAGTAGAGCCAGAGGAATCCAAACTATACAGTAATAAGAATTTACCTCAAATTCAATGTTGTTGCTCGTCTTTTCCATTTGATCCTCTGCTACGATTTGAATTGAGATATCACTCTCCATTTGTACTTAGCGACATATTCTTGCAACATTACTATTTTCTTGCTCCTCCTTCTCACTAGAGCTTGTGGTTGATGAATCATCCTCATTTATTTATATTTCCTATGCTTTATTCTTGGATGATCTTCTAAAGTTCCATTCTTTCCTTCATTTTTCTTTCTTATTGCTTTTCTCCTTATGATCTACTTTAGCTTTATTTGGACATCCAACTCGCATATGCCCAATACCTACACATTTGTAGTACTGGCAATTTTATCTTTCATTCTCTTTTCTTTTTGTCATTTGGTCTCAATTATTGTCTTGAAGGGTTTCCTTTATTGCTTTTGACAAATCTCTTGAATTTCTAGTGAGCAGCGCAACTTCATCATTAGTTTGTGAAGTTGACTCGCTTTAACTCTCCATTATTGCTTTTAATGCTATAATCCTCTTTTGTTTGGTGGGTTCCTTTCTCTTATTCTTGATTAGCTCATACAACATGAGTGGGCTAATTAGGTCATCAACTTTGAGCTCATTTAGACCTTCACTCCTTTGATGGTTGTAATCCTTTTGGCTCCATGATTCGGGGAGCACTTGAAGAATCTTCATTACCTATTCAAAATTAGAGATTTTCTTTTCCAAACTTTTAGTGCATTAGTAATTTTAGAGAATCTAGCATACATTTCTAAAATATTTTTGCCTTCTTTCATTCTAAAATTTTTTAATTCTCCAATGAGAATGTTCTTCCTAGTACCTTTGACTGGGGAAAAACCCTTATAAATAGAGATAAGTTTGTCTCATATCTCTTTGGCTGTGGTACAAGATGAAACTATCAAACTCAGTGGCCGACAAGGCACAAAATAGTGTTCATTGCCTTGGCATTATTTTGGATCTATTGATTTCATCTTTTGTCCATGCTTCAATTTTTGATTTAGGAAGTGTTACTCCCACTTTAATGGCGTTCTAGGACCCATGTCACTAGACATCATGAATTACTTCATTTTCAATTTCCAATATGCAAAATTTATTCCATCAAATAGGAGAAGCTGAGTGGAGGATTGCCCCTCAACAAATACATGAGATGAAGATGATGGGTTAGACATTTGAAGTCTCTATAATTATTTGTGTACCTTACTTTGATACCACTTGTTAGTCCCTTTGATACCATTTATTGGTCCAAAGATTGCTCATTTTATAGATCTTCTTAAAATTCAAAAATTTTAAGTAGTTTAGGTGCATTAAATGCATTGGAATGTTTGAAATTTCCAAACATTATAGTTGTTAGATGCATGGCTAGCAGCTGCAGTATTCTATTGTCATTTGCAGGCGGATGGGTAGGCAACTTCAATTCAACTTTGGTCATTTGCACATCAAGCCCTCTAGGCTACCCTGGTGGACAATGGCAGGTGAATCCTAGGCGGTTGGGGTATTCAGTTGTGCTTCTCGTTAGTTGCACAAAGCGCCTTGAGTGGGGCTCCCAATTTTTAGGTTGTTTAGTCTTCGGCAACCAATCGATATTCTCGAGTGACTTACATCCAGTTGCACTCCAAGGTGACTGTGATGAGCCTTCAAATTGGCTACGCATATGTGTTATCCATTGGCAAGTTGCTTGAACCTCCCATATGATTGTGGCAGGCAGCTGCAATTCAACTGCCAATTTACTGTGACATAGTGTCTTGTTGGAACCATGCAGGCAAATACTATTGGTAGTTGGCAAGCAGCTTCAACCACCGGCAAATATGTTAAGCATCTTGCAAGGGGCTGGGGCCCGTACTTTGAAATCTCCAAAATGTGGAGTGGCAAAAGCAACATGAGCTTGAGATAAGACCACATTAGGTTAGAATGGATGGTTGAATTGTAGATAGCATTAGATGGTAGTATGACCCTTTTTTCCACTTATCTGATATCAAATGAGTTGTCCATTTTGTTGATTAGGCTTGTGATAGATTCTACAATTATTTTTAGTTTTGTTCATGTAAGAAGGAAATTGCTATGAAATAATAGTAGATGATAGAAGTATACAGTGTTGTTGATTCACTATAGAAGTACATGCTATATTTTTTTGTGAGGTTGCCAACTGGGTTGCAGGTTTAGTGCCAAGAACACCCAAATCAAATCTCAATAATTCTAGCCAAGTTTCTTTAGTGAAAAGCATTGCATGCAAACCTTCTAGGATAATTGAGTTACCATGACGAAAATGACATCTTCCAAAGCTTTGTAGTCTAGCCTTAGATCTCGAAATAAATGTGTTGTGATGGTCATTGGCAAAGATAGGTTTCTTAATAGCTTTGACTAGTCCATTGAAGGAAATCAATTATTGATTTTCGCCTTTGTGAAGAATTTGAAGTTGTAAACAGTGTTATAGCTCTTGCATTATTTTGAAATACAAAAGATTGTGCAAGAGAAATCGATACATCATAAGCCATAGGGAGATCAGCAATTTGTGTCACTATAGCATTCAAAATATTACTTAAGATTCAATCCAATGCAAATTGGCCATGAATGATTCCATTGTGAGAAATAGGGTTAAGCATGGTGATGAAGTTGCCTTCTTTGTCAGTGGTATTGTCTTTGTCGATGGCTATGATGGTGGTTGATAGATAAGGAGTTGTTCCATCAACAAAATTAAGAAGTTCATATGCATAAAGATAGGGAATAAATCAACCCTTCCAAATCATATGGTTCAGTCCATACAATCACACTGCAATGGAAGAAATCAGAGTATTTCTTGAAAGAGGAAAAGAGATCGAATCAGACGAAGAAGATGAGCTTTCCACAGTGATTTTTTTAAATAGAAGAGAGGATTGAATCGAAAGAAGATAACGCTAGTCGAATAGAGACTCTGATATCATAAAATAAAATAAAAAAGGACGATTTTGAATTCCTCTCTTATGTCTATAAGAGGCGATTTATTATGAATATATAGATTTACAAACGCTGATTTTGGTACAAATATAATAAATTTACAATAAATAAATCTAACTATGCAATCATTCATCTTTGTTATATGCAAAAGAGGTAATTTACAACATCTAAAGAAATTTGAGGATTTGATTGCTCGGAAGTTCCTTTTGTGTCCATGCTAGTAAACCTTGCCGAAGAACATATTCATTTCTAACATGGCAAAGAATAAAGTCAACAAAGTAAAGACATGAACGCTGATGGAACTTGGCCAACTGACTTAGATATTATTTATTGCTTGCCTGGTGATGTGGACATTTCAATTTTTATTAGAAGGCAAAGTAACCCCTTAATTTTCTTTTTTCTACTTGTTGAATAGAAGCTTCACTTGCAAGGAAAAAAGTGAAGAAAAAGAACTTAAATAAAAAGAAAAAAAGATCTTTTCAGCATGCACCTAATTTATATCATAATAATTGTCCTTCACAGAAAGATTGTATTGATACAATGATTATAACCATCAAATCTCTTATAACATCTGTATGGGCAGATTCCTTATATAAAGAAAATGATTCCTTAGAACTAGTTTTATGAAAGCTTAAAGTGAAACTTTTTTTATTTGTGCCCCACCTAACACGTCATGTTTCTACATGTTACTATCTCCAAAGAACCATAATATTTCATTTCTAACTCGGTCCTTGTATGAAGAGGTTTCACTTTAAGCTTTTATGGAACTAATTCTAAGAAATCGTTGCCCCTTGTGAAAATCCTACCCTCTCACTCAACCCTAATTTACTTTAGGTCAATTTGGTTCCATTTTGAGTTGAAGTCAATTTAATATCTAATGCATATATATGTTTTACCTATTCAATATATATTATCATTTAATTGCCAAATTAGGAAGAAAATAAGGAATATGAAGAATTTCAAGAGATCATTAAGGAACATACATTTTCAAGGAATAAATAAGGTAATTTGATAAATTAAAATTTCACTCGAGAATTGTTATAATTGTGTTGATAGCCTAAATACTTCTGAAAGTAAGAAACCAACAAATTACTTCAGCTAATGACGCATATCAAAATAGTTTCAATTAAAATACTTACAAGTTGCTAATTCTTCCGATTTTCAACCACATTCCTTTAAAGTAAATAATCAAATGATATCTGCAATAAGCGAGGTCTGAGATGGGGAGTTTTGCTGTCGATGGAGACGAGATGGCAGTCAAGAGTCAAGACAGTGAATTGGAATTCTTTTCTTTTCTTTTCTTTTTTTAACGTTATAATGACTGGGTCAATTCTAGGTAGGGTAGTGCAGATCCTTACCCGCACCAAACCTATTTGTGGGTGCAAGGCAGGCCACCCTACCCAAACACACCATATGCAATTTATCTTAACTCTAACATGCAAAAATGGGAACAGTTCCAGTTTACCAGACCCATGTTGACCCCTTGGCAGTTCTGGCACTCATCAGTCGACTGACTGCCGTAGGATTTACTTAGCTGGCTGAACTGCCCCTAGTATAAAATTGGGGGCGTTGCCTTGAGAATTCCTAGCCAGCCCCACTTTGCATTCCTCTCCCTGTTGACAGCTTTCGAGGATGAGACGAGCTAAAGAATTCCTTTTTCTAATTTGACCATATAGTTTAACATTATTCGGAATTAGATGTCCGGAGAAAGCCTTCTAATCTTGAAAATTCCTCAAATGATTCCCGCACAAAGAAGCTGGCAGTAACATTTGTCACATGACTACACAGTCTGGGGTCTAGATCGATCCCATAGAAGCTCCATCTTCTACAGCATGATATGTGAGGTGTTCATGTCAATTATCCAAGAGGACTTGCAAAATTCAAAAAAAGAAAAGACTCAATAATCTTTAAATATTTTACAGTAGTAAAAGAGAAAATAATAAGAAAGGTTGCCCTGAAGCAAAACTAGAGCAGCTTCTTTCTTTCAAAGAAATTCTTCAAATGCCATAGCTGCAACCCTGCTACCGATAAACAAATGAAGAGTGAAAGGAAGCTCAACCACGCCATTCTTGAATTGGTTGTTCTGTTTAAATCTTGCATTTCTTCCTCCCTAGGGAACCACCAAGAGAACAAACGAAAGTAAGCAGCAGCACAATCTAACGAAAGAAATATTTCGCAAGGGCAATGTGGGAGCTTTTCAGAGGGGCATACCTTGCACGAAGGTAGAACATCTCTTCATGAATGGCTCGGACAGTATCCTCCAATTTCTTCAACTCCAGCTCCATGACCTGAGCAGAAAAAATGCAAACAAAGCAACACTTGAATACATTTCTTGTCCGGTGGTGAACTGCATGCAATGTCCCACATGAAAACATTTGTAAGCCAGAGTTCAAATTCTGGTACAAGCCAGCTGGGATGGTGACAGCAGACAAGAAGAACACCATGATAAACCAACATATGTAACCGTGCATGTTCATTTTTAATACATGTGAGAGACTAGAGATTGAATGCCTTAAGAGGGCATGCATCCAATTTTTTGTACCATGCAATTGTGCACCAGTTATCATGCATGCTCCACCAGTAGCAAGTCAGTGACCAATATTTGCCATGGCCAGAACATCAAAACATCTAATAAAGGAACTCTTTAATTTATGGTTTAAAGATTGCTAGTATAATACGTGAAGGTTACAAGAATTCAAGCAATGTATACCTGCATTTAGTGGTTTCACAATAGCAGATGGCTGGTTCATTAGTGCAGAAACTGAATGAAATGTTTAACCTAGAACCAAAATATATAACTAACTGCTTGTTCTCCGGTCTTTAAAAGTTCTATCAAACTTCTATGGATTCGAATGACTAGATTCTAGCTCTACAAAACTAATTTTGGTACTTATGTTCTTTTGATTGATACTTCGGGCCTGTTTTTCTATGGTAGATGGGGAGCGTAAAAGCCCCAAAAATTTAAGAGGTGTAAAGGCCCATTTTTCTACCTTCTTTATTACATGTTACATCTAACTACCCATGACTACCTATTACAAACTTTTTCCAACAAGTAATTATTTATCTTTAAAAAAAATATTTCGTATTTATTAACTTTATGGCTAACACCACCTTTTATCCATCTGATATCACTCTCTCCTTTTAAATCTCTTTAGCAAATTTCACTTTTACGTCACTTTTTATGTCTCTTTTTCATCTTCACCAAACACACCCCTTAACGTTGCATTTGGATATATGCAAAAAAGAAAAAAAGTCAAAACCCCATATCGCCTCTAATGTGACATTTACCTGCCCCCAACAAATATAGATTATTTTCATTGTTACTTGTATTACTGATCATCATTGTTTGCATTGTTACTTGTATTACCAATCGTCAGCATGTATTTCCAATCATCAGCTTCTTTATTTCCATCAAAAAAGCCTATCTATTTTGTCTTTATTTACTTTACAACTAATATCATCCCCCAATACTGCAAAAATCACCCTATATTTCTATGACAACGCATTATTGCTGTGATATAATTCATAGGTGGATGGTATCCGTATAGACTGTGCAAATGCAACCTTTGATCAAGAAATTCATGCAAAACAACTGCATGCCTTTAGAAGTTCTATGAAAGCAGGATAATGTATCTCTAATTTCCAGATCCTCTCCAACCCTTCCCATGCTGCTTTTACCCAATAAATAGACTTACTATTATTGTTTCATCGAATCTGCACAATTCAACAAATAAGCATCCTTGTATGCTAAAACCCAGTAGGCCAACATGCTCCGTAATAAGTAAAACTGAACATGTACGTCTGCTATCTTTCCCTGGGCCTAGCTAGGTTGTAACAGGCAATGATTTGAGTCATTCACTTTCTTTGTTATCCTTGAACATAAACCTGCATGAAGTTTCAGGCCATTTTACTAATCAAGTGCACACCCATTAGAAAATAAGTGCAAATCCTCTATTCACTGTTTTTCTTATAGAGGCCCGCTTGATAGTTCAATACAGACCTTGCATTAAGGTGATTCATCTGATGGGTAGAGTGAAAATTCAGTGACAAATCATACTGGCCACCAAATGAGAAGCTTTGAACAAAGAACTAGAAAAGGATCTGAAATATCTCCGCCGATTAGTACAATCAAGCACAACAAACCTGATATATGTGCAAATAGTGTTCGACATATATGTATCAGATGCAGTATCAGCTAGTTGAAAAATTCATTACCAAGGATGTCCACGATGGCTATCAGGTCTATCAAAGATTCAAAAAGCATTATCATGCAAATATCAGATCAATGGCTAGAGGATATCCTTCATATCTAACCACCTATATTATGATCTCTTTGAGTCCTATTCCTATAAGAAATCAGTATTTTAGCCATAGATTATATTATGAATTATTGAGAAATTCTGTCTTGTATTGTTGTCACTTCTCTTCTGAGTCACTTTTGATGCACTACATGATGCCTGTTTAGCATGAAAAAGCCCAACTTGATAGCCCATTTGATAAGTCCTCTTTCCAATGACTAGAATTTTACTGTATTCAATCAAAACCTGGAGAGTGGGACCTGCCTTGAGTGTTTGTTTGTTTTCTTTTTATCCAGTTGACTGTTGGAAACAGCTGAATTCTTTGAGAAAGTTCTCATAGAGGCTCCCCAAGTTTAACCTTGAGTACAACACTTTTAATAGCTTTCCCAGCTAGACTTGTTATCAATCTCAACTTCTAAGCTACTCAGACCCAATTTGACACTCATGCTGCACATCAGCATCACTTCTCTTATAGTCACTGCTTTTTCATAAATCATAATGTGAGTCCATCAACAACTACCATTATTTTAGTCTTCCTTTTAGAAGACCTTTGATGAAGTCCCTAGAGAGTAGAGACCTGTTGGCATTTCTTTTCCAGAATGGGTATACATTGTAGCAGCCCAGTTGCAATTATTGCGGTTAGCTGCATACTGTTGTATATGATTCTTCATCCCTACCCAAAAGAAACTCATTAAACCCTCTTACAGTCTCAATACCCCAGAATGTCCTCCCAAGGTGTGTTATGGAAGTAAGCCAAAAATTCATTAAGAAAAGCATCATCTGAACATACCCCTATCCTTCCTTTCTAATAAACCAGTCCATCTGATATATAATATTTGTAATATTTCTTTGGATCAGCCTGAATTTTGCTTCTGAGCTCCTTAATCCCTTCATCCTTTTGAGCATCTTCTTTCATCTGCTCCAACTTATGAGGCTATGGCTTTGTAACCACAATTTGACTCATCTCATACTTCTTGGAAAGAGCACCAGCATTTACAAATTTAATGAGTAAAATTATCAATAATCATATGGTAAACAAATTGTCTAATTATAATTCTTGAAAAATAAAATTTACTTTTAATAAAATAATTTTCATAAAAAAAAAACTACCCCCTGTTTTCATCTAAAAAACATATCTATACATATGTTAATGTGTGACTTTATAAATAATTAAATCAACCATCTGTTTTCATATCTAAAAACGTATCTATACATATGTTAATGTGTGACTTTATAAATAATTATATGGCAAACTAATTGACAAACTATAATTGCCAAAAAATAATATTTATTTTTAATAATATAATTTTCAAAACAACCATCAATCTGCATATAATTAATTATCTGAATACATAAATAGCTAACATTGTAAAAGATTAATTATAATTAATTAAACGTATTTAGTACCACTAATTTACAAATAGCAAATTTCATAATTAATTATTAACTTAAAATAATTTTAAAAAAACTTTAATCTGTTTTCATGCATAACAATACTGAAATATTGATAATAAATCATTATCGATCATTAAAAATAATTTATTTAGCCTCAAAAACTCAATTGGGGAATTTCCCCAAATGAATCCTAATTTTACTAAAATCAAAATTATTCAAAAATTATTGGATCAAATCTGATTTTGTTTAAAGCAGACAATTTAATATAGTTGTTATTCCAATAATCAAAGCCCATCACATCCTTCGAGTCTATGATTTGAGAAAAAATCCCCAAATCTGGTGGATTTTCACCCAAATCTAAAAGTGTTAAATCAATATTTAATCTACATAAACAACTAACAAACAGCTAATGGTAAACAAATATAATCCTGTTTACATGAAAAATAAAAAAAAATAAATGGAAAAAGTCCATTTTTTACCACTGTTGCCCACCTACTATCCTCCCTTAGATCAGTAAACACAACCTTCAAATCTCGTCTTCTCCTCTGTTAATCATGACAAGGGCCCCCAAAACTCCTTTCAGACTCAATTTAGGTACCTTTCCAAGCTTGGATGAGCAAAAATGATCAATTTAAAAAACCGAAAGTTTGAGTTCTTGCTGCCGCATGATAGATCTAGTAATCTAAGGCTTGAGTCTTTTTCTTTTCTTTTCTTTTCTTTTTTTTTCCGTAAATCACAATAATGAAAGTAGGAAATGGGTTTGGATTCTTTTGCAGGTGGTTTAGTGGTTTGGAAGAGAGAAATTGAAGCAGCAAAAGGGGTAAATTTAGCATCTGAATGAACAGTGGTTGTTTTACTCACAAAGACAATTTTCCGCAAAATCTCACCAAATTATCTTCTTGTTGACATTTTTCTCATCAACATAAGATATTATTGAAAATCTCACATTATTATCAATATTTTCTCCTAAATGCGCAAGAAATTGATATTCCCTAGAAAGAACATGTTGAGCTTCTTAAACAAAAATATTAGTGAAATTTTTGTCAAAATT
The DNA here is from genome assembly GCA_036873735.1 of Pouteria campechiana. Lineage (NCBI taxonomy): Eukaryota > Viridiplantae > Streptophyta > Magnoliopsida > Ericales > Sapotaceae > Pouteria > Pouteria campechiana. Next base: position 38,433 of record JAYJMB010049087.1, read on the forward strand.
TTCGAAAGTGCAAACACTAGTGCAAAACACAAAGTGTTACCCCAACAATCATGGCCTCCCATTCATCAGTTGACACCATTGCAATCAGTTCCTTTTCATATGTAGACTTCCCTTCATTCTTCACTAACATATACTTACTGAGACAAGCAATAGGATGACTATCTTGCATTGACACAGCCCCAATCCCAGTGCTAGAAGCACAACACTCAACTACAAAGGGTTTAGTAAAGTTAGGTAATTTAACTTGTTGGGGGTGTTATCATCATCCTTTTCATGTTATCAAAAGGTTCGTAAGCTACTTTTTAACCACTGAAATGAATTCTTTTTCAAAAGAAAAGTTGCAGTGTTGCTATCTGGCCATATCCTCTAAAGTTAAAAAAAAACCTTCAACTCCTTGGTTGTTTTTGTAGTTAGCGATTGAAACACAACCTTAATTTGTAGGGTTCAACATCAACCCTTTTGCTAACACTACATGTTCAAGGTAATTCACCAGCTTTTATGAAAGCACCAAACTCAACTACAAGGGTTTAGTAAAGTCAGGTAATTTAAGTGGGTGAGTGTCATTATCATCTTTTACATGTTATTGAAAGCTTCAAGAGTTAGTTTTAACCACTGAAATGAATTCTTCTTCGCAAGAGAAGTCGCCGGTGTTGCTATTTGGCCATATCCTCTAAGCCCCCAAAAAACCATCAACAAACTACTTGGCTGATTTCCTAGTTACTCATTGCAACACAAGCTTAATTTTTAGGGTTCAACATCAATTCTTTTGCCAACACTACATGTCCAAGGTAATTCACCAGCTTTTGGGCAAGCACCACACTCAACTCCAAAGGGTTTCAGGTGTCCATCATCATCCTTTTCATGTGATCAAAAGCTTTATGAGCTACTTTTCAACCACTGAAATGAATTATTCTTCGAAAGAGAAGTCAGTGGTGCTGCTATGTGGCCATATCCTCTATAACTCAGCCCCAAACCTCAGCTCCTTGGTTGTTTTTGCAGTTAGCCATTGCAATACATGATTTTTTAGGGATTTTTTAGGGTTCAACAGCAATCCTTCTGCCAACAATACATGTCCAAGGTAATTCACATGCTTTTGTGCAAACACTTTTATTCCAACTGGCAAAAAGTTTGTGCTATCTCAATATATCCAACGCTACCTCTAGATGCTACAGATGTACATTCCAGGAAACATCCAAAAAATACTAGTAGAAACTTCCTTAAGTGATCATTTAAAACATGATTCAACAATGCTTGAAATGTGTATAGCACATTGGTTAACCCAAATTAAATAAACACAAGCTTATAGTGGCCATGATGAGTACAAAATGTTGTTCAACAAATATCCTCCTCTCATTTGAATCTAATGATATCTTGACCTTATATCAAGTTATGAAAACGCTTTCACTCCATTGAGCCCATTAAGCAGCTCATCAAAAAACAGAATTCAAAATGTCTTTTACACTGGCATGATCAAAGTGCTACAATCAAAACAAAATCTTTAAGTTGAATCCTTCTTTTTCATAAGAATCATAGGCAGAGTATGCAGAAGCATTGTGTCTGATCAACCAATAACTTCACTCGTTTCCCAATTTCTTCCTTTTGGAAGGATAATGATATGACCTGATGTTAGTAGCTGGATTTGTTGACTTGATTTCAATTTTATGATCTAACACCCTTTCATCAAGAGGCAACCCAATAGGTTCTTCAAAAACATCTTTCTATTAGTCTAGTATCTGCCTACCTTTTGCTGGAATTTAACTTCCCCAAAAATATCATTTTCCCTACTAACATCCTCCCCTTTCATAAGTAACCAGAAAGTAAAAATAAAAGGGTTCTCTTCCCTAAACAACTTGATAAGCTGATTAATGGATGCTGGTTGTACCTCTGCCTTTTTTTTTTTTAACCTTCCTGATGACATCTAAAGCCTTTCACCTCAAGATCCATCACCAGCTTATCCCAATCACTCACCTTTGGGCCCAGTTGTTGCAACCATCGTATTCCCAGCACAATGTTTATCCTATCAACTTAATTGAATAGATATATAAACTAATAGTTCTGGATATGTAAGGATTAGTGAATGTATTATCGATATTATCGACGATATTATCGTCGATAATATCTTTTTGGGGCTAACCGATAAAAATTAATGTTGAAAATCAATATTATCAGCGTTTTACACCATCATCGATAAATGGCGATAAATTGCCGATAATATCTGTAAGCAAACTGATACTATCGGTCGGGCATGCACGGGGAGGCCATTCAGATGCTATGAGGAGCCTAGCCCTATTTGTGGCAAGTTTTTCTTCCTCGAATCACTTCTCCTACATTCTAATAGCCAAATCGAAAACTCCATTTGGAAGATCAAAAATGGATTTTTGGGGTTGGACATGTGAAGGCTGTGAAGGTATAAAATGCATGATTTTTGCAACTTTTTTTTGTTTTTTTTGGTTGCTAGCATCAAAATCGAAACTCCATTTGTAATTTAGGCATAAAAATCTGTCCGATTTGTGGAAATTGAGGATGAACACGCAATTTGAAGAAAATCCTCAAATTGTTTGATTCATCCCAAATTAACCAATGTTTATGCCTAAAAGCAAAGATTAGATGTTAGATCTGCTAGAAAACAGAAATTTCCAGCAAAAAAAAAAATTTTTTTTTGAAAAATTAAGAAATTTGGGGAAAAGCCTAAAATGTTATTTCTTTAAAACAGCAATGTTTGGATCATGATAAAATCTCTAGACCTAAATATTTTAAGCAATAATTTTTATGGTACATATGTAGATAGATTTTTTTTTAATTTTATATTTTAATATTAATTATAATTTTTATTAAATAAATTAAAAAAATTTATATATGTTGTGTTAATTCACGGGTAATATCATAGTATTATAAATATAACCAGAAAATTATCTATAATAATTTTTTATTTATTTTGGATTTTTAAATAATTATGAAAAATAAAATATTTTTCCTAAAATTAGTAAATATGTTTCTTGATTGATTTGAATATATAAAATCCTTTTTAGACATTGTTGGATACATACAATATGAAAATTTGCATATTCAAGAGTGTTCAAGTCTTAAAAATGTTGATGTTATATTGTGTGGATGAGAAAGAAAAATCAATTTGTTTTGATTTGATATGTTTCAGGTTGAGATTTGAAGATGTTAATAGACAAGAGTGGCATGGGGAGTAAAAGCAAGACCAAGCCTAATGATTTTACATAGGAAATTGGTTTCAGACAACCCATTTGGAGCTGAATTTTAATGCAAGCAAGTTATGAAGTCGGGGGGGATCACAAGACTGAGACAACACTTGGCTTGGAGTAGTCCAAATGTTAGGAATTATCTTAAGGTGCCTAAGGATATTCAGTTGGGTACTACTACCAGAAAAACTCGACAGTAGAAGAAGGAAATTGCAGTGGAATTGAGTGGTTATGAGGAGTGATGATGATGATAGAGATGAGAGGGAGTAGATGAGGCAGGCTATGGAGGCTAGCAGGGCAGAGCAATGTGCTAGAGAGAAGTCGATTAGGTTGGAAAGGGGTAGACTTAGTTTCTATGGTTCTACAAGAGAAGTTGGTGGGAGAAGCATGCAAGGGGTGTTGGATGAAGGAAGGAGACAGAAAAAAGGATTGAATCAGTTTTTGAACTGTACATCATCTATGAGGGGATCACAGTCAAAGTTGTATGAACAAGCTAGTGAGCTTCAAAAGAAGATAACTCAGATGTACGAGAAAGGTAAAGATAGTGTAAAAAATTTTGGAACTCATGTCTCTAGATTCTTTATTTATGGTGTTGTTCCTCTATACTTGACGGATACTGTAGCTTCAAGAATATGATCCATGTTACACATATGGAAGGAGAAGGTGTCCCACCTCCTTCAGCGCACCAGATTGGGGGAACAAATCTTGATCAGGAGAATGAGAAAATGAAGGATTGGATTAAAGGAACGACTCATACATGGGAAACATATGGGTTATCTGTGATGTGTGATGTATGGACCAACCCTACAAAGCTCAGTATCATCAACTTTATTTGTACAGTAGGGTCACTACGATTTCTGTAAGTCTATGGATGCATTTAAGCATATCAAGGACGTAGCTTATATTCAAGTAATTATTGAGAAGCAGATTGAATCCCCCGGCTCAAGTTTTCATGTTGTACAAATTATCATAGATAAGGGAACTGCATTTAAGAATGCCGGGAAAACTCTAGAGAAAACTTTAGAGAAGAAACTGCCTTTGAATCGAACTCCTTTTGCGGCGCACTATATTAATCTCATCATAGAGGATATTAGTCGATGACTAAGTGTTCGTAGTGTGATAGAAAAGGGTCAACAGATTACCAAATTCATCTACAACCACAATTGGGTGAAGGCACTTTTTCATGAGGCATCTGATTATAGGAGGGAGATTGTACGTCCAGGCAAGACCCGATTTGCCACAAATTATATTGCACTAGATAAGTCTATGGAATGCCAGGCAAGCACTCGATACAACATTCAATACTAATGTGTGACATGATTCAAAATATGCACACACTAGGGAAGGTATGGAGGTGGAGAGAATCATTATGACAACTTTCTTTTGGGATAAAGTACGATCGGTGTTGTGTATTCTAGAACCCATATATAGAGTTTTGAGAGTGGTTAATAATGAGACTTATCCAAATATGGATTCTTTATATGAGGCATTTCAATTTATAAAGGAGTTCATACAAAAAAATGTGAGAGGCGAGAAGTAGGTGATCAACATCACAAAAGATCGCTGGAAGAATATGCTCCGTCATCCATTATATGCAGCTGATGAGTTTTGTCATATGAATTGCACTCTTATTATTACAGTCTTCTCTTATGTCTAAATTGCAATCTTATTATTGTGGCATAATTTTTGAACCCAAAATACCATTATGAGAGTGGTCTTGGGGCGAATATGGAGTTAAATGGGGCGGTGTTTCAAGTCTTTTAGAAGTTATTTCTCAATCACCCAAATACGTGCAACTTTAGGATCGAGGTAAATTAATTATGTTGTTCACCGAATACACTTCATTATCTTATTTAGTGTGATAAATAAAAAAGATTAATCCTTTTAAATATTCCAACAATTAATGGCTTTCCGCGAAGCGCGGGGGATATTTGGAAAGGCAGTGGCCATTCCATCAAGAATTACGAGGATTACCCTATATGTAATTGTTTCCAAACCTCATGATATTTTACACTTGCATATTTATGTATTATTTACAAATACTAATACATAATCTTGAATTGATTATAGGCGAATGGTGAAACTTATATGGCATGGAGGCCCCAACACTAAGGCTACTAGCAGTGTGAATTCTAAGTTGTGAGCGAAACTGTAGTACATTCTCCCTCATCCATACCCAGAGAAAGAATCGACTAGGGTATGAAAGCTCAAGAAGCTTGTTTTCTGCCAATATAATATGAGCCTACGGAAGAAAATACTACAAGAGAAAAATAAGGAGCCTAATGACCCGTAGATCTGATGATAATTGGGCAGCATGCACAGATGGAGGAGGATACCAGGGAAGATCCATTATATGAATGGCTGCAATCAGAATATCTAGATAGACAAAATGGAGAGCCAGCAGAAGCTATTGCCCAAGAAGTCAGTGCACAGGGTGTGAATGTAGAAGGGGTGCTACATCGAGAGCGGACCCTAGAAGAGGCATTTGATCTATTATCTAGATCTCAAACCCAATCGACTGCTAAGAGAGCCTCACAGATATCTCAGCAAGCCTTAAATACTTCGTCGTCGTCAAGAACAAAGAGCGGCGACGATGATACTGGTAGTGGTGGTGATGGTGGTGGTGGTAATGATGATAATGATGATGATAGTGGTGGTGAGGGGGGGTGGCATTAGTGGAGATGGTTCATCATGCCCACAGTGTCAAAGGCCATTTAACCAATTTACTTATGAGGAGGAGTATACGCATGCCACACAAGATGAAGATCATGGTGCACGGCCTCCAATCAAGTAGTATGAGAGAAAGTCTGGAACTAGAAAGGGTAAGGAGCCAATTGAGGATAACACACTTACAAGTAGCGTGACATCCGTAAATTTAAGTGGTAATAAAGAGGAGTCCTCCTATGGGCTAGATCCTTTATCACAATCATATCCATATGAATGATCAAATGATTTTCGATAGAATATCAACAATCTATCATATTAGCCCTCTTCACAGTCATCTCAGCTCAACTCAGCTTCAGATTACATCCAACCATATGGATATACATCATCAGATTACCAAATAGTGGAGTAGATTCATCGGTTTCTTATTCCCTTTTTCGCTTTCCTTTCCCATATTAGTCTACACTTCAGCAAGATGACGATGAACTTGAGGAACCTACACGACACTCCACTTATTATTAAAGTAAGAGTTGGTGTTTAGTTTTAATTTTCAAAACACTTACCATGTATTTTTTTTTTTTTTTTTGACTTAGTATAGAAGATATAATGTTTAATATAATGCTTTTTCTTGTTAAGATTTACACTTCTGCTGTCAGCCTATATGCATTTTTCATGTACACATTCATTATTCATGTAATGGCGGCTTTTTTAATCCAATTTTTTGTCCAAATTGTGTGTTTATATTTATTATAATTTATTACTAAGTTTCACTCAGAATTTTTCAAATTCTCTATTTTTCTAATTTTTTGATAAAGTTTCCAGAAAAAATGATAATATCTCCGATAAAAACGATAATATCTTTTTTTCAAGCTACCGATAAATAGATATTTATCGATAATATGAACACCGGTAATGATACTCCCTTCCATATTACCTAGCAATCCAGCTGAGTCTCATTTTCTACCACCACTTCAAATGAAGATGAAGGCTATATTCGACAGTTTAATTTCCATGTTGCCCTACAACTATAAGTTGTGTGAGCTTCCGCTACTAATTAACACTGAAACCATCTTCCCAGTCACCTTTGTAGAATGTGTTGTCATCATCCTTAAAAGTGAATGTAATGAAATTTATGATTGCTCACTTTCCACTGGATTCTTGCTATAATTTGAATTGGTTTCATCCTCCGATTCAAATTTCCCTTCTCTTCCACATGAACAACTGAGTTCCTTACAATGATGCCCTAGTTTAAAATTTTCATTGCAATTATAACATGATCTACAATCCCTTCAAGCTTTCAATTCCTCCCAACTCATCTTTGCCACAGGCAGCTTAACCAATGCTCTCTCTACCAGAACTAACCAATGCTCTATCCTATTACTAGAACTTGGCTCATGTAGAGGCTGACTAAAATTATGAGTCATTTCTGGATTCATTCCCCATGTTTTCTGCATCTTATTGATCAGTTTCCTCCTCTTCAATTCTCTTGGCAAGTTCTATGGCTCCTAACAATGAACAGAGTTTATGAATCTTTAATTCAGCTTTGATGTCGTCTCTAAACAGTACAGTAAAACACTCCATAAGAGCAAATTTTGACCATCCTTTCACCTGGTTGGAAAGCCTCTCAAACTCCAACCAGTTGTCATGTAATCTTCCCATCTGTTTAAGTTTCAACATCACTTCGTCATAATTTTCAAAATATATGGTACCACACCTTTGCATGTGTTTGGATCACTACACACCTGCATGTAGTCCCACTGCACACCCTGTATCATACTACACTCCAAAAAAAAATAATATCCAATATAACCTACATCACTTACTTTTCAATTATTATTCCTAATTTTTAATTAATATTCATATCTTTTCAATCAATTATCCCTACATATTTTCTAGTTTTTAATTACTCACCATTTTCCTTTCAATCATACCTACTTTTTTAAATACAAGCCCAACTACACTTTGCTCATCATGCTATTTTGTCCTTTCTGTAATACACTTTGTCCTTTCTGCGCATTCCCAATCTTTCTTGACTTTTGATCAACCTTACAATCAAAGCTCTGATACCGAGTTGATAAGTCCCCATTCCAATGACTGGAATTTTACTTGTAGTTAATCAAACCCCTAAGGGAACGACCTTTATCATGTGTTTGTTCTGGTCCCTAGAGAGGGATTTAGTTAACCGTTGGCAACAGCTGACATCCTCAGCTATTTGAGAAATCTCTTACAGAAGACTGACCAATTTAAAATGGTCCATCTCCTACTCTGGACAGTCTCTGAACAGAGTTTATTTAAGAATGTAATCTCAATATTTCTTTTCCTTATATTATTCAGTATTCATGCGATCCATTCTCCAGCCCAGGTTACACATAGCAACCCTCAGTTTAACCCTGATCACAACATTTTGATAGCTTTCCCAGCTTGCTAGCTACTGGCTAACTACCTGTTACCCAGCATTGTTATCAATATTGACTTCTAATCTACTCTGACACCTATGGTACTCTGCACTGATCCTGCATGTACACACTTCCTTTCCAGCCTGCTAGCTACTGGCTAGCTACTTGTTACCCAGCCTTGTTATCATTCTTGACTTCTAATCTACTCAGACACCCTATGATACTCTGATGCTGCACATCCACACTTTCTTACATCATATACCATAACGAAACTTCTTGACATCTACTCTCATTCTTAAATTGTATGAAAGGCATTTATCACCATTGTATTAGCTTTCAAAAAGACTCAAAATTACCTATATCCAAGTTCATTTGAAAAAATTTATGACCCCTCTAAACAAGGCCCATGGAAAAGTTACGAATTTTTGAGACAATCTTTGTTTCGATTATACATACTTACAAACCTCCTAAAATTAATGGAATACAAGAGATTTGCAATGTATCCTCTTTTGAAAGTGGTGATGTGACTCAGAGAAAATTTTACATGTTCTCCATCCTTTTTCCTCTCCTGTTCCTCTTTTTATTCTGTTAGATTATTAGATCTGCCAAAATTTATTTTTCCATCAAAAGCCTAATTCTCAAGTTACAAATTGAAACCTAATACGAGAATTGTTCTCCCTTTGAATGTATACTTTTCTTGTCAAGGGATTTTCAAGACATGCAGGTTCTAATCTCAGGATATTTTTGAGGGTTTGTATTCTATTTATAATGATTCTAGAGATTAACGTGTTCCTTGCAATGAAACTCTTCAGATCCTTTGTACATGTGATGTTATTCATGTAGATCTTAGTTAGATCATTAACTTAAAAAATTCTAATTTTTCACTTCAGAATTTAATATATATTTTTTCTGCTACACATTCATATTTTGGATTCTAGGGCATAAGTGCTACATGCAAAATTCCCCCCCTAAAAAAAAAAAAAACTTTAATGGGATTTGTGAAGCCAGGCCACTAACCTTCCTAACTTGGGTAAAATAATTAATTTTTCTTATCAATATTTTAAATGCGATTTACAAGGTTTGGTCAAGATATATCCCATGATAACTTTAAAGTTAAACTAACATTTATGTTTAGGATTTCAATCACCAGATTACCTATTGTACATAGCCAAACTAGGCCCTATATCTTCCTGTTGATAGGTTTCATGGGTATACAGCCCATGACAACAAATCCAAACTAATAATCTGGGGAAGGGATTTCAATCCCCATCTTTGTTATTGTGCATACCCCAGCAAAGCCCTACACCTTCCTGATTTAAATAGTAAGAAAACATAATTGAGTATAAGGTACATAGTAAGAAAACATAATTTCTGGGCCCATGTACTAGGTAGTTATATGTGGTGAGTGCAACATGCTAGGGTGCCTAATCCACATGGAGTGATGAGTGCAATGCTACCATTGCGCTTACCAAAAGAGAATATATGCTTGCACTATTTATTTGGAAACTTGGTTTGGGCCTTTTTAGTGCCCAGGTACTGTAGTCTACATGACATCAATGGTTACCAATTGGTCCCATTTTTAAAAAGTGTTTGCTCACACCACAGTTCTTCAAAACATCATTTACAGTGGGTACCAAACAGGCCCTAACTAGTTTGGGTGCAGAGCCCACAATTTAGAATTTCTAACCTCCAATCGTAGAACAAGGTTTTTGGTATGGCCCCAAAATCATGCCAATCAAACTATCAATTGGGTCAGCAATTTTATTTTGAATGACCATAGATAGTTTTTGATTGTGTTATCGGAAGGCATGACAAAAAGTGTGCTAACTTCTTGTGAGAAACATTAAGAAATATTCATATAATGTAATCCATCCAGCAAGGTTGCACAACAATGAACCATTGGTGGTGTAGCATCATGCCAATGCAATCATAAGATGAAACAATAAAGGAGAACCAACTAAAACCTCTATGTTCTGTGGCTTACTGATGTTCAATTTAGAACAATCTGTGGGGCATCAGATATTATCTGGGTGTGCTAGACAGGAAACATACATAGAAAGGAAAAAAGCCAGTGTATTGAACAGAAACAAAAAGAGTGACAGGATCCAGCGCCGAAACTTTACACAATATATTACATGTTCATTTCTGAAAAATGGGACCTTATTTTTGTGATCCATACCACTTATCCACTAGGCCAAATTGGAAGGATCAGGACCCAAATTTTCTGTTATAGGATGAAAACTTAAGCCTGTGGACTACAAATGGATGACTTGAAAGTAAAAAGAATGCAACAACAATCAACCCAAAACAGCAGTAAGGATTTTTCAATCCAGCATTAGATAAACATCACTCTCAAGGGGTGTGCTTCAGTCAATGACATTTGCTTCCCTAAATACACAAACCATATATGGTTAGCATAGAGTACAAAACACAGATTCTATCAAAAGACTTTTCAAATTGATGTCACAGGTCCAAAATCAAGTAACTTTGCTCTCTGGGTATGTCATTATTAGGATAAATTGAATCTTTTTCAGAAATTATTAGAACCACTTTCAAAAATATGAACCTCAAGATTCTGAAAGCAGTGTCTTGGTTAAACTTCTTTGAGGACCATCACCACTTTGGCATTGCAGATTCCTCCAACCAAACAGGATCAAAAATTCATAAAATGGCACCAACACCAACTCCAATCATCATCAGCTCCAGCAGCACCATATCCCAAAAAATTGGTACCACTACATGAATCATGATTATCTACTCAACTTTATCATGGTCAACTTCTCCATTTATAACCACGGGTTCCTAAATCTCTATTCATGAAACTCCAAACATATCCTTTGGCCTTCCCCTTCTATCCAAGTACCTTCAACTAAGATCACCTCAACCATAATTAGTGTAGTTCTATGGCTCCACTGCACATGAAAAAATCATCTAAGTCTATTTACAAGAAGGTATCGTGCATGTTATTTGCAAAACACTTTTTAATTGATGAGAGTCATGGGAATAGAGACAAAGTAAATACAAAATTTATCAATATAGGTGCTTCAGAATATAAGGCCTTAGAATCATGAAAAACAAAACAACACATATGAAATGCAGTCTAAGCAATAGAAAAACTAGAAATGAGGATTTAATTAAGTTTGCCAAACAAGTACCTTCACAAATGACCATTTCCAAAATCCAAGATCAACAATTTGTTAGCAGGGATAATTGAGAAGGATATGGTCCATAGAATTTAAGCTGGAATAAGTGGACATATGCCTTTGGCATCTTATATAACCAGTCATATTAAAGAGAAAATTAGATTGGATAGCCGAAAGACCAATCATGCTTTATGGCTCAAAATGCTAGAATAGAACTGCAACTTAAGCAGGTATGCTAGAGCCGACCTGGAGCGACCCATGCCTATGGTTGGGTTTGGGTATACCAAGTCTACATTAGGTAAGGCTTAGGTATAAGGAGTGGACAACCCAACCACAGTTAGTCCTGGCTCAAGTTGATGCCTACCCGAAGCCTGGTCTAAACCTGGACCAAATATATAAAACCTCTATGAAGGTTTCTCATTTAAAGTTAAAGATAAATATCTTTGAAAAATCTTTATTTGTCCATCTCTTCTAGTTTACTGCACTTGGCTCCAGCTGCCCTCCCTCCTCATCTTCCTCATTCCAGCAATCTACACCAGCATCTCCTTCACTGTCCCTATTTCTCCCACCCCCTCCGCACCCCACCAACCTCAAACCTAACTTCCAATATCTTCACTCCCACCACTGCTTTCCTTATCTCTAACCTATGCACAGATAACTCTATAAATCTCTTAGTTTTCATTTCATCAAAAACAAAAAGGAAAAGAAAGAAAAACAAAATGAGGAGAATGAGAAGAAGAAAGATGGTGACATGGATGCCAGACACTCAAGAACCCAACCCTATAATTTCAAATCTGACATTCCTTAGGTTTTGAAAATGCAGACTAGCGTGGGCATATGCAGAGCTAAATTTTTTTCTAGACTCAGGATCTTTGGCAGATGTTTCCAACATAAATATGATAATCATACAATGATGATTATCATATATAAATATGATAATCATCATTATAAGTTGTTTCCAACATAAATTTGTAAGATCAGCTACATGGATCTAGTTGCTTCATTCCCTTATCAATCTAGGGTTATGTACTCAATAAGCCTAATTGTTTTCATATCTTTCCTAATGACCTCCCTAATTACGTTCTTTTCAGTCTTCATCTAATTCTCTTATAGGCTGGGATTCAGTAAGGTCAACCTTACCGAAATCTCATTAAGGCAAATTCATTTTGGGCCCATTATAATATTTCTAATAAGACCTTAGCAGATCATTATATTTAACACTATCTACCTATAAGTACACAATTATTCTGATTAGCGGTCTATGTGAGCTATATCATTTAAAAATGCATAAATTTATATGTAAAATATAAAAATTACTTAAATTAATTTACACAAATATTGAAATATCATATTATTTTGTATAATTATTCATCCATGTAAAAAGAACACTATGAAAGGTATAGATGTTCGATCACATATTTGTAAGTTCCCCAAGTAAGAAGAGATTTTTTGATAAACTCACATCTACTCTTGTATGATATTAATTTTGTAGCCCACCTAGGCCTTATGTTGAGATGATTTTTATTAACTAAATAGATAATGCTATATATGATGGTCTGCTAAAATCTCATTAAAAACATTATAGTGGGTCAAAATGACATGACCTTACCAAGATTTTAGTAAGGTCAACCTGATTGAATCACAGCCCTTTCTTATAGCCTTCAATTTTGATGAAATCATTCCTCCTAATTACCAGTTTTCAGTCTCCGCTTCACATGACCATAGCACCACGTAAGTCTACTTTCCGTCATTTAATTACTAATTGATTTTACCTATAAGTTATCTCAATTTACTTTAGTTTTAATTTTATCTTTTTTTGTGCTTTACCATTCATCCATCTCAACATGCTCATTTCAACTACACTCACTTTATGTATGTTGTTTTTTAACTGCCTAACATTCTTCCTCATAAAGAATAGCTAGTTTTATAGCTATTTTATAAAATTTTACTTTTAATTTAATTGGAACTCTGCAATCACACAAAATTTCAAAAGCATAACACCATTGCCTCCCCCCAACTTGAATTTCATGTATCGCATCTTTGTCAATTTCTCCAATTTTTTTAAACTATTGATCCCAAATACTTAAAAAGGTCATTTTGTGATACTGCTTGCTTTACAATCTTAATTAGTTACTCGTTTATGTATCTATTATTGTTAAAGTTATAATTCATATATTCAGCTTTTGTTTGACTAATTCTTAAACCCTATACTGAAGTATCTCACAATTTAGCTAACTTCAAATTTATGCTTCTCTTATCGCCTCTATCAAAACTATATTATCTACAAATAACATACACCAAGACATGTCTTCATATAAATATTTAGCGAGCTCATTCATGACCAAACTAAAGAAAAGATCTTAGAGCCAAACTTCAATGTAAAAACATTGCAATTGAAAACTTGCTCATTTCTTTCCTAGTGGCCCTTAAATTTGTTACAGCTACATAGATACATATACCTAATAATGTCAATACATATAGTAGTAATTTTTTTTATTTTTCAACACCTATTACATTAATTCCGAAGCAACCCTATCATATGCTTTTTCCAAATCAATAAAAACAAAATTGATTTTTCAAAGTACATGTTTCATGTCATAACCTACATGTAATTACTACTTCCCAGGGCTTCATGCTGTGACTCATAAGTTTTACTTCATGATAATTGACAAAATTTTGAATGTCCTTTACTTTTATAAAATGGTACAATAGTACTTCACCTCTATTCATTTGACATTTTCTTCCACCTGCAAATCTTATTAAATAAAGTCATCAACCAATTTAAATTTATGTATCCCATGCACTTCTACACCTCAATTGATATATTATTTATACGAGCTTCTCCTATTCTCAATTTTTTAAGACTTCATTTTGAATACTCTTTTTATTTTCCTTTACATTTTTATTTTAATATAATCTTATACTTCCCAATGGGCAATGGATCGTCATCTGAACCATATAAAATAAATTTTCCATCTGTCCTTAATTCTGCCATCATTTATGAAGAATCTTTGGTGCAATGCAGCTATAATGAGCCAAGCACTATTGCACTTGCACATGGACCTATTTGGTGAGAATCTTGATCATGTTGCATAAACTTAAACCTACTTATTGTCATAATTACTTCCTTTTTGTGCCACTCCTAAATCCCCTAGCAAATACTTTAGTACTTAACCTATTCCTTTACCATCCAGCCATCTCAACATGTTGTTCATTCAACTTCAAACATTTTTCCCACAAAAAACACAATTTAAGCTTTATTCAAACTAGAAAATATCAAGTAATTAACCTATCCCTTTACCATCCAGCCATCTCAACATGTTGTTCGTTCAACTTCAAACATTTTTCCCACAAAAGATACAATGTAAGCTTTATTCAAACTAGAAAATATCAAGTACATGAATCCAATTACCTACTTCAGCTATATCATGAACCATATCATTGGTTTTGTGAGCCCTCAAAACCTTTCTCACCAGCTCCACCCATGTTCTTCAGGGTCTTAACTGTCTCTAACCAAGAAAGAATTAGATTTTACACTTGCAAATAAACTTTTGCTTCAACTTCAACAATTCCCAAAAATAAATAAAACTCCTGTGGCAGAATATGGTTACTTGTTAGTTAGAAAACTTAGTTAAGGGCGTGTTTGGTAATTAGGAAAAGATGGTGGAAAAGTTTTTCACTTTTGTTCACCATCCTTTTCATACTTTTTGATGTGAGTTGACATCTTAATTACCTAATAAACCTACTTTTCCTCTTTAATACCTATATTTCCAATCATTATTTCTTATCTTTTCATACAAAAAGCCTACTTATTTAATCTTTATTCATGTTATTTTTAATCACTATCTCCTATTATATCATATCATTTTCCTCGCTTTTCCCTAACTTTTCTATGCTCCAATTTTCCCACCTCTTCTCCTCATTCTATCTCCTATTATATCATATCATTTCCTCGCTTTTCCCTAACTTTTCTATGCTCCAATTTTCCCACCTCTTCTCCTCATTCTTAAACACACCCTAAGTGTTAATTTTGTCATTTTTATGTTTGGAAGATTCAACCTTATAGTTAAACATTTAAAAACTGGCATTCCACAATCTCTTTTTTTTCCCTACAAGATCATGTCGCATCCCTTATTTGAGTGATCCACAAGTGCCTAGGGAAGAAACATGGATAAGCCCTACTTAAAAATTTTTTTAGGCTCCCTTTGGTAATGCAAAAAAGTAGTTGAAAAGTAATGTGATTTAAAATCTTAACTAACCAATAACCTTATTTTTCCTTATTATTACCCACATTTCTAATTATTATTCTTCATCTATTCATACAAAAAAGCCTAACTATTTTATTCTAATTCACTTTATTTCTAATGACTACCCCTTGTCACATCACATCAATTCCTCTTTTTTCCTTCTCTTTTCCATATTTCTTTTTTTCGCCTCTTTTTCCTATTCCCAAATGGATTCTTCGGGTATGTTTGCAAATGAGGAAAAAAGAGAATGTGAAAAGGTGAGCGAAAAGAAAGAAAGTGATGTAATGTGATAGAGGATAATGATTAAAATAAAATAAATAAAAACAAAATAGATAACCTTTGTATAGAAAGATATTAAATAATGATTGAAAATATAGGTAATGACAGAGAAAAGAAGGATTATTAAATAGTTAAAATGTCAAATTACATTGAAAGGTATATAAAAAAGGATGCAAAAAGGTGGAAAATTTTGCTACACTTTTTTTCCTCATTGCCAAACATACCCTTAGTTTATTTAATTCCATGTTCACAAATCCAAATCGAATTAGGATTTTGCTTGTTTTATTCTCGAATTTTTCTACAATTACACTTGATCTACAATGCTTACTTGCTTCTACTCTGGATATTTAATATCTGAGTTATATAAAAGAGAATTCTAGATATGTTTCTGAGGCATGGAACCTACTGTTTGAAGGAAAACTTTCTAGTTATTCTGTTCTCCTTATAAGAAACATTTGAGACAGGTTTTAGCAATGAACAGAATTTGGCTGGTAAATTGTTTTATCCCAGCTTCATGTGACTTCCACCCTTTTCTTGTCAACCAAGCTAACCCTATTCCCTTTAGGTGCAACCTTTACACCATGGAACCTCTTCTGGTAAACAACCTATTAACACATTCAAAATTATTAAAGAAACACAGTTTGGATCAATGAAAATATCAGATATAAACTGTGCTACAATTACTATAATGCTTAAGTAAGCAGTAGGGATAAGAAAGTGCCAAACAGACAACAGGATGTCCCAATTCTTAATCAATCGGTGACAGAATTTCTAGAAAAACCAAAGATTTAAACCAAAGTACCTTCTATAAATTGATTATTTTCCTTTGATAGCATGCAGGAAAAGCGCATTATTCATATATTTGTCAATGGGAGATGAAAAATAAGCAAGTAGCTCAAGGTTCAACTTATCAGCAAAGTATACTTGTTCCCATCCAGTAAAATTTTCTACAAGCAAGAAAACTAACAGTTTATGCAAAGACATAACACCTGGACCACTTACATCAACCTGCCCTTTCTTGGCAACATTTGACCAATCCTTAGCTGCAACACCTGTCTTCCATTCAAAGTCAATTGTCACAGTTACAGGTGGCTTGTGCTCATGCACCCATAAACAAGTCATGTAATCGCCTGCCTCCGTTGAGGTAAAAGCAAAATTTCCTGATTCCACACTATCAGCATAGTGGACACTGTTACCATAAGGGGAAGTCACCTGAAATCAAATGCACACACCATCATAAACTCATTCCAAATAAACCAATAAAATAACATAATTTAACATTGAAAATGAAAAGAAAAGAAATTTAATTGGACAAAGTCAATTGAAGTTCCATGAAATATACATAAAGGAAACAAATGGAGAGTCCAATCTATCGGCCAGCACAATTAATTACATCCAGCAATGGGTCGCTATGAGCAAATCATGTCTGTTGCAAACATTAGATAGCTGTCCTATCAATCCATGCATAGCATGGCTAAGATTGCCTCTAAGAACTGATTACTTAGAACAGCAAGCAATCTGCAATGACATCCAACAAGTAGCTTGTTCAAATTACCTAGACCAATTTCTACAAAATAAATTCAATATTTCATTTTACAGGCTACTCTTTGGGTTGTTGGAATTACCCACTCAGTTTGATTACTGTAATCAAAAAAAGGTTTTGGACCTAATTACAGTCAAGACAGATATAGTGGCCCATTGGAGCATCCAGGGATAGTTTCAGTTATAATTTTTTGATGGTATACTACATATTCGAAGAGTAAAATAGAAACCATAAGAAGTTTTTAAACATCAAATACAAATAGATACCCGAACAGTGATCTTGTGGGAATCAGGAGAGGGATGGCCCTCATTAG
Source organism: Pouteria campechiana (assembly GCA_036873735.1). Classification (NCBI taxonomy): domain Eukaryota; kingdom Viridiplantae; phylum Streptophyta; class Magnoliopsida; order Ericales; family Sapotaceae; genus Pouteria; species Pouteria campechiana. The sequence goes on from JAYJMB010049087.1 coordinate 56,227, forward strand.
GAGAAATAGTAGAGTATTTTCCCACTGACATGGCATTCATCTTTATGTCTTCTGAGATGCATTTTGTGTGACCTGATTGCAGCTCAAACCGAAGTGATTGCACAGTTGTTGATAAATATCCCAAAATCATAACAGTGGCTAAAATTGCAAAAATGCAGCGCTCTTCACCCATCTTATCTCCTGAGAAAAAAGACAACAATACCAGACCATTTGACATGAGTTGTAATCAATACCAGATGATATGCTTTCTTCTTGATGCATTCATGAATGCAATGAACTTTCAAAATCACAGTGTATATGTGAACTTTCACACATTTTTCCAACCCACCAAATGACCAAACTGCTCAAGAGGTGAGCCATGTAGGTTAAAGTTCAAAATCAATATGTTTGTCGCCATCAAAAATTAATGCCAATCATTCAAAGTGAGTCTATTTTAATGTGCAAGTAGTAGCCCAGCAAGATGAAAGCAACATCCATGACCTGAACACCTCAACAAGAAGGACGATAACATTGGCATGGGAACGCTTTTGGGGCATATGTTTCCTACAAGTCTAATCGGCGTGAGCAGCAAGCTGGCCTTCATAAAGAGCTGGCGAGCAGATAATAAATTTGAAAGCTAACTCCGTTAAATATTTCAATTTAATTAATTACATTTTATGTTGTCTCGAATCACACAAAGCAGAATCCGTCAACACAATTTTCTAAGAGAAACAAGTCCGATTCCCAATGCATTGTATTTAAGCGCCCGCCATGAATTCATAAGTTAACAGACAGCAAAAATCCAGCACATCCATCTAGGGCTGTAAAGCCGATTTCCACGAAGAATGCATGAAATTCCATGGAGATCGGTCGAGATCTGAGATTTCGAACGTCTACGAACGCGCAAGAAACGTAGATGTTTAATGACCTAGGGTTTCAATATAAAAAAAAAATTATAAAACGAATAAAACCAGAGAGAAAATTGCAATAGGAGAGAGAGGAAGCAGAGAAAACTGACTAACCAGAAAGAAGAGAAGTTGATGGCCCGTCGGAATTTCTGTCTAATCGGAAAGAGGAAGTGTCGATGGCGCGTTGGAATTTCTGCCTAATCGGGAAGAGGAAGTGTAGGTCGACAGTGAGAGCCTGCACCGTCCGGGGAAGGTTAAGAGCCCGGACTAGATACGAAACCGCTTATTGGTTAAGAACAAGCCTACAGGTCAACGGAGCATAAGCAGTGTTAACGGGAATTATGTTCCCAAGAAATTCCAACCTTGCGTTAAGTCTGCCCATTACCGGCTGAGTTAAGAAATCCCAATTATTTACATCATAATTTTAAATATATAAATTTATATAATGAAATCTTTTAATATAATTTATTAGTTAATTAGGCAATGTTGCAAAGTTAATAGTAAATGATGTATCTTCTTTTCAAAAAGTTTTTTTCTACCATTAAATTTGGCTTGTTACTTTTGTCGAAACTTGGGATAGAAAATTTTAGTAATTTATGTCATAATAATAAAATATCTAAATTAGTATAATAAAAAATTTTGACATATTTAATTAATGAACTAGTATAAATTTTATCTATACATAGACAATATTGTCATATATTATTGCAATTTTTCAATCACAAAAATAGCAATCCTTTGATTAATATTTAACATAAAATATTTAATGAATACATTAGATTCTTAAATAAATTTTTTAAAAATATATAAAGGGAGCTTGGATGCCTACCATCAACTGTCAAAAAAATGGTATCCTAGTTAATTAAATCATAAAAATATATTTAATATAATTTTATTTTTTAATATATAAAATATCTGAATAAAACACTTAGGATGGTCATAAAAAGTTGTAGTAAGTATGGTTTTACTATTTGAAATTATTGGTAACATTAATAATATATTTTAAATTATACATGTTATCTATATTATTAAAGGGAAATGGTTCAAAGGGATTGTTTTAGCTTTTAAGTCAATAAAAATTAATTATATAAAATCCATTTCAACCATCATATTAGAAATTATCACTTTACTAAAAACATGTGAAAATATTTTAATCAAAAGTCTATATGGGATATAAATACTAATTTAAAATATAGTCGTTGTGAATTCTTAACGTCAATGTGAATGAAACCTTTATCCTTAAGAATGGATTTATCTCATGTTTATTTTAAAATGGCTTTTCTTTGGTTTGCTCTTATCCATGTTTGCTTTATCCACTTAGCTTTGATGATAACAAAACTTGACTAATGAAGCTAATGAATGTTTGTCAAGTTCTCAAAGGGCAGAAACAGCATCTAAACAGAAGGTATGAAGATTCCAAAAAAAGAAACTTATACATTCAAGAAAATGATTCAAAAGGAGAAGAATTCAGATTCAGGAAGAAGTAGAAAGCTTCATAACATAATATGCCAAAGCTTAAGGGGGTGCCTTCAAGGCTTCAGAGGAGTTGAAAAACTTTCTACAAATCTGAAGACAGCAAGTTCCGAAGTTTAAAACATATAGAAGTGAAATATGAAAGCTTCAGAGTTTGTTAAAACAAAGAACTTCACATTTCAGAGGAAGCCTCAAACTTCAAGAGGTTCTAAAGAGTTTCTTCAAAGGAGTAGAAATGATTCAAATGTTCGAAAGGAGTGCTTTATACCTCCTTTAGATGATCTTCAGAAATAGTATGAAGTTTCAGAAGTGCTTTAGATGTTGAACACAGGAGAAAATTATAACACCTGGGGTGTTGAAAATGGACTGAGTATTTTTTTTCTTATTAAATTATAGTGCAGAATTGATATGAGGAAAATTTAAACATGAATTTTTGGTAATGATTTAAGATGAGGAGGAATTTGTTTTAAAATAAAATGACTCAAGCATTTATGAACTATATACAAGTTAAGGGTGATTATACAAATTAAAAGCAAATGCAAATGAAGTTATGATTCAATTTCTAGTTAATTGAGGCATAATTTTTATGCAATTTATGTCATTTCATGTGAGTAAATCATGGATAAAAAGGGTATGAGAAATAAGGAATTGAAATGGAAAAGAAATGGAGCAAAATAAAATAGGGAAAAATCAGTAGACAAGAGGCAGCAAGGCTGGCACTGTGGCACTCAATTAGAGATTGTGGTGCTAGGAGAAAATAGAGGCAAGGTGGTGATGTCAGCAGAACGGGCGCTATAGCGCCCAAATTCAAGGTCGCGACGTTGGTCGACGGGCAAAGTTGGTGACTCAACTTTTTAAATCCATTTTGTTCTGTTTCCTTCTCCAGTCCGTTCCATTTCGTTCCCCATGCCCCAAACCCTTGTCATAGCCCCGTTCATGCTTAAATCCTTACCAATTTGCTCAAAGAGAAGATGATTTAGGTAGATAAACATCCAAGCACACATATGGGGATGGGTTTTACCTATTTGAGTAGTGAAAAGAGATGGAATCTTGGTTTTGCTATATTTTATGGTGGGTTCTTGAGGATTTGAAGCCAAATTAATATCTTATGGTGGAAGTTATACGTGAATGGCATGGTAAGTTGGTTTTTCTTTAATTCATTTATGTTTTCTTCTTATTAGGGTTTGATATAAACTTGTGAATAGTAATTTTGGAAGAAATAGATATAAATTAATATGTGTGAATTATGGGGGAAACCTTTAATTCATTGATTTTGTGTTTTGGGACTTGGTAGAAGGTGAGAAATCTGATTTGGGCAAGAACCTAATTATGGAGTTGAAAGGGCTTTTGGGTATAAAGTGCCTAAATAGTAAATTGCTGAAACTAAGGATTTAATTGACATGAGATTGAGCTTAATTTCCTATTAATTGAACTACATAGAAGGTTGATGTTATTGGACATGAAATTCCTGTGATGCACTTGTGGAAATGTTGTAAATATAGGAATGCCTATGGGATGTTTGCTAAAATGCCTTAATGAAGCATAACTCATGTAATGAAGGTTGATGACAACCCTAAGACCTTAGTAAGGTGGGATAAGGGATTACCATATTTCAGGGTATAATGAGTTTTTAAGAAGATGGATTAATGTTACATATGTTGGATATGAATTTAATCATTTTAATGATGTAGGTAGACTAGAACATCCTTGTGGAAATTAATAATTAAGTTATGCACAGTAAATGTTTGATAAAATGCTTCCATGGAGGAAGTGAGTTGATTAATTAATCATAGTGTAGCCTAAAATTAGCTATGAAAGAGGCATGGACATGATTTATTTACTACATGTGATTAGAAAATGATCAAAGAAGCAAGTAAGCTAGATAATATTGTGGTTAATGTTAGAGTACAGTTATGCCCTTAAAGAGATATAGACTTCTCAATGGATAGTAATATGGATAAATAGTAACATATATAAATTTTGTTAAATTGATTTGAAATGCTTCGAGTAGAACTATTTTTTGTATGATAAATGAATGTTAATTGAAATACATGTTATATGTGTAGAGTTATGGAGCCTTGATTGGAGATTAAATTGTGGGACTTAAAGATAATGAAATTGTTCTTCAATGAGGTGAGCATTGTTTTGTTGAATGGGGATAGCACTTATCCTGTTGAATGTATTTGTTTGTATACAAGCATGTGTGAGTGGATGGGGATAGTGGATATCCTAATTATTGTACATAAGTATGTTTGATTATGAAATGTATTCTTAGCTACTTGTATGACTACATATATGAAACTATGGTATGATATAAATGGATATGTGGATGTCGAAATTGTAAATATTCCCTAATATGTGTATGGATGGGGATTGTGAATAGCCTAAGAGTAGGTTGTTTACTATATTACACAATTGTATATATTGATGGAATGAGAAATATTCCATAATGATATGCATAGTTGATATAAAAGCTAAATGACACATTTATGATATGAAGTGCCTGCATGACACTATCATGGTATAAGGTGTTAGAATGGCCTAAACTTGATAGACTATGTTCGGTTTATGATATGTAATATGATAAAATGATATAAAATATACATTGACATGATGAAGACTTAAGCCTCATGAATATATTTTCAGGATTACGTTATGTTGTATACATTCATGATTGGATATATTGGGATTTAGAACATATTGTTTTATTTTACTATTATTTTTTATTCGACCTACTTACTAAGTTTGTTTGGACTTATGCCTTTTTATTATTTTTTTAGTTAGCAGGTCAAGTACTGGAGCCAACGGTAGGTTGGGGCTTTTTAGCTAATTTGAAGATACCATTAGTCTTAGTATAATAAATCGGGATTATATGCACATTATGTATTTGTCTATAATTGCATTTAAAAGATATCAAATGTTGTACAATAAAAATATATTGGCATGTCATGATGACAAAGGTATATAGTATGGTGAATGGATCTGTAATATTCCAGTTTTGTTTTTTGCCATCATGGTGTGACTTTGATTCTGGGCGACTGTGGGTGTGTATTATGGTCAGTTATGGTTGTGTGTGCTATAAGGTTATGTCATTATCTTATAGTTCTCGAAATTATAATTTTATGTGATACATAATTGCACAGGTTTAAATATATATAATTCAGGGTAGACTCTACCAGATTTTGACTAAATATTTTCCTTAGAAATGAAAAATTACAGGATAATGGTGAAACGCATAGGCCCTTAGGTGGGGCATGACAAAAACATATACGTCTGAAGAATAAATGCTGAAAAGAGTTTCAAAACATCTGAAACCAACTTCAGATGATCTGAAGTATACCTTCAGATGTTCTGAACAAATACTACTTGGCCGTGTCATGAAGAATCACTCAGATGGTCTGAAATTTAACTTCGGACGTGTTGTAGAAGTGCTATAGATGGTCTGAAACTTGACTCTAGAAGTGTTAATGAAGAGCCACAATGCAAATGGCGAATCATGACCTTTAGATGATTTGAAGTGTAACTTTAGATGTTATGAAGGAACATACCGTACAAAGCTACAACATGCTGAAATAGCACTATAGTGGAGAACTCCCAACCTTCAGGATCTGAAACATATCTTCAAATGGTTTTAAGAAGCGGAACGTTAAGCAATTATGATGAAGCTGAAACATGTGCTACATGCTTGGGAAAATGCTGAGTCACAAGTCTGAAATTATAACTTCAGACATTTTGAAATACCATCCAAGCTCTAAAATGCCATCTGCTCATTCTTTCAAGGCCAAGTCACAAAATTTCTTCTCTCAGTCACCTACTTTAGAGAATATAGAACTCATCAGTCAAAAATTCAAACATTCTTTTGCATTAAATGAAGTTCAACTACTTCCAACGACTATAATTTAAATCTGAGTAGAAAAGGAGTAAAGCCGTGATGTTCAACACAACTATTACAAGCATTTATTGAGCTCTAGTCTTCATTTACTCAAAGCAACTCAAAAACTTCAAAGCCCAACCTTTCTACTAAATCTTAAAGGCTCTTATCCACTTTTTGGGAAGAAAATATGAGTGCCCTATTGTATTAGAGAAACACTTTGTATAAGTGTATAATCTTTTTTTTTTCTTATTTTTGTGATTGCCTTGAGTTGGTATTAGAGATAAAACTCAAGAAGAACAATTTTGGTTATTGGAGTGTGTCTCGCAACTAGCTTATAAACTTATATTCATGTCCCCTAGAGCTGGAATCTAAAAGAGTGAAGAGGCACTAAGTTTAAAGCCCCCTTAAGCTAGAATTAAGAAGAGTGCAGGTGCACTAAGTTTGTAATCTCTACTGTGTTAGTGAAACCCAAGTCACTACGGGAGAATGCTTTGAAGAGTGGACTAGAGCAGTTAACTCAAACCACTATAAAAATTTGTCTGATTATCTAAGTGCTTGCATTATTTTCATTGAACTACAAAGAGAGATTTAATCCTAAAAGGGGGTTTAAGCAGAAATTTTTATTAACACAATTCACCCCTTCCCTCTTGAGTTGTGCCTAGCCTATGGGACCTAACAAGTGGTGTCAGAGCAGGCTACAAGATACTTGTAGAGATTCAAATGGCAAATCCATCATCCTCATCCCATGTATTTGCCTAGGGGCAATCCTCCACCCGACCACCCCTATTCGATGGAACAAATTTTGCATACTGAAAACTATGGATAAAATAATTCATTATGGCAAGTGACATGGAGTCATAGAAAGCCATAGCTATAAGAATAACCCTTCCTACAACTAACATTGGATCTTTATCTAAAGTAGAGACCACCAATGTTCATAATAATGTAAAGGCTATGAATTTGTTATTCTGTGCTTTATCAGCAACTGAGTTCAATAGAGTATTATCTTGCACCTCAACCAAAGATATTGGAGACAAGTTGATGTCAATTTATGAAGGTTCCTCCCAAGTCAAGGGAATTAAAAAATGAGAATTAGAGAACTTGGATGAGGGAAGGAGAGAGCATTTCAAAAATTTATGCACATTTTTCTAAGATTACTAATGCTCTCAAAGGTTTGGAAAGAGAAATTTCAAATTATGAATAGGTAATGATGATCATAAGAGCACTGTCCGAATCTTGGAGCCAGAAGATCACAACAATAGAAGAAACAAAAGATTTAAACATGCTAAAAGTAGATGATCTTATCGTCTCATTAATATCTCATGAGCTGATAAAAAACAAAAGAGAAGAACTAGTTAAATAGAAGACAACAATGACTCTCAAAGCAGTAAAGGAGAGCAACAGTGAGTCAACCTCACATAGAAGATAAAGTTGCTATGCTCGCCAAAAATTTTAGAAGATTTGTAAGAAGCAACAGAGTAAACACCTCAATAAAGCAACTCAAACATGAAGAGAAGAAAAGAAGAGAAAAGAGAAGAAAAATGCCTAAATGTTACAAATGTGGTCGAATTGGACACATATTTGTAGCGTGTGCAAATGAAAAGAAAGTTGACTTGAATGAAAAAGAAGATAGAAAAGAAAAGGATAGAAAAGAAAAACAAGCAAGAAGACCACTAAGAAACAAAGCAAGAGGCGTGTATCTGAATGATGGGGAGTTATCAAGTATGAGCTCAAGTGAAAGAGATGAGAAAGAAATGGGAAACTTGGCAAGAATCTATTGCATGGCTCGTATAGAAAATGAGTCCACAAGCCACTTCTCTACTAAAGATCAATTTGAAAAGTACATAAACAAGTTGAAACCTGAGGTAAACTGTTACTATTCTTATGCTTTTGATTCTTCAAGCTCCACTAGTGGTTGTAGTAAATGTAATGAGCTTAATGAATTATAACAATCATATAACTGTCTCTTTAATGAGTTTGAAACTCTTGGACAAAAAATCACCCAGAAAAAGAGACACTTTGATGCTACTATAAAAGAAAATGCAATTCTCCCTGAAAGAAATCTATCTTTGTAAAAAAAAAGTTAGAAATCTAAAGAAAGATATAGAAATTTTAAATAACATGTTGAGCAGATTCTCCAACCCAGGAGAATCAGTAACCAAGTTCTTATGTATGATTGGATAAACGAGCAAAAGAGGACTTGGATGTGAATAATCTAGTAGTGATGAGCCATACACAAATAGAAAATTTAGTGGGTGGACCAAGGGTATGACACTCTTGGGTAAGAAAACCAATAGCATATAAGGCACAAAAAATAATTCCCAACAAATGTCAGTTTTGCAATAGAGAAGGACATAAAGTTTATAATTGCTATGCAAGAAAGTTGCAAAGAAACCATGTTAGATTGAAATGGAAACCAAAGGAAAATGCACAATCATTTCACACACATATTTACTAACATAAATGGACCCACTATTTGGGTACCAAAAAGGTGTGAAAAATAATTTATCTTATGATTTCAGGTAAGCTTTAAGGCTACTACTACAAACACCTAGTTCATGGATAACAAATGCTCAGAAACCTCTTTTAGTAGTTGAAGCCAATAAATAGAGGGACAGTTGCATTTGACAACAATGATAAAGGCTTCATCAAGGGTATAGATAGAATTTTTGGCTTATATAATGCATTCATCGAAGATGTTCTTTATTTTGATGGTCTCAAGCATAACTTATTGAGCATTAGTCAATTATATGATAGAGGTCAGAGAGTTGTATTTGAATCAACAACATGTAATGTATTCGATGTTGATGGAGATTTATTGTTCAGTGGAAAAAGACATGGAAATATTTATTTGGTTCATCTAGATGAAATTATAGGAAAATGCCTAATTACAGTTAATGATGACCCATGATTGTGGCACAAAAGAATGAGATATATTAATATATTAAATATCAAATTCCTTTAGAAGAAGAACTTAGTAAATGGTCTACCAAAATTGAAATATGACAAAGATTAGATTTTTAAGACTTGTCAAATGTCAAAACAAACCACAATATACATTAGGCTTAAGAATGAAGTGTCCACATCTAGACCCTTAGAGTTATTACAAATGGTTCTATTTGGGCCATCTAATATTCTAAGTCTTGAAGAAAAAAGATATGTATATGTCATCATTGATGACTACTCTAGATTCACTTGGGTAATCCTATTAACAAGCAAAGAAGAGATATTTTTTTTATTTTTTAATGTTTCAAAGCTTGTCCAAAATGAGAAGCAACTATCAATTATTTTAATTAGAAGTGACCATGGTGAATTTCAGAATAGAAACTTTATTGATTTTTGTGAGGAAAAACATTTCACCACAGCTTCTTAGCCTTTAAAACTCCATAATAAAATGAAGTTGTGGAAAGAAAGAATATAATAATTCAGGAAATATTAAGAACCATGTTGAGTGAGACTAATTTATCCAAAAGATTCTAGGAGCTTGCCACATGCTAAACCGGGTAACCATTAAAGTAAGAAAACCCCATATCAACTCTAGAAAGGTAGAAAACCAAATATTTTCTTTTTTCATAACTTTGGATGTTTGTGTTATGTACTAAACAATAGGAAGGATAACCTTGAAAAGTTTGATCCAAAGAGCGATGAAGTTGTTTTCCTTGGTTACTCTTCTAATAGCAAAGCATTTAGAGTTTTCAATTAGAAAACTCAAGTTGTAGAAGAATCTGTGCAAGTAACTTTTGATGAATCTGGATTAACCCCAATGAAGGAGACTAATAGTGATGTAGATGAAGTTACAAAAAGGATGAAAAAGATGTAACTGAAAAACCAAGGGGAAGAAGGAACTTCAAAGCATCATTGTAATCAAAATTCAAAAACTGAAGAAGAGGTAAGTGAAAGTAATGTTCCCTTCCAACACCCCACTGATTTGAACTTTATGCATGTCTATCCTAGAGATCAAGTCATAGGTGATATCTATAATGGGGTTAGAATAAGAAAATCCATGCAGAACATCTGTGGTCATCAAGCTTTTATTTCTAACATTGAGCTAACTTGCATCGATTAGGCCCTCAATGATTTAAACTAGATCATTGCTATGCAAGAGGAGCTAAACTAGTTTGAAAGAAATAAAGTTTGGGAATTAGTTCCAAGAACGAACCAAGTTAATGTAATTGGAATCAAATGGGTTTTCAAAAACAAGCTGGATGAAAGTGGACTTACAATAAGGAATAAAGTAAGGTTAGTTGGTAAGGGTATTCCCAAGAAGAGGAAATTGATTTTGAAGAGTCTTACACCCCTATAGCAAGATTAGAAACCGCAAGGATGTTACTTGCATTTGCATTCTATAAACTATTCTAAATAGATGTGAAAAGTGCATTCATTAGTGGGTATCTAAATGAATCATATGAATCATATGCGTGATTTTGATGACAAACAAAACTTGATTAAGTTAAGTATTGATGAATATTTGTCAAGAGCTTAGCATGAAGAAATAGGTTGGAGAAGGATAAGAGATTATTGACAGAAAAATGAAAATTCAAGAAAAAGAGAGGAATCAAAATATATTCTAGGATGTCAATCTGTCTAATTATATAGATGGCTCGGATAAATGCAGAGCTTAAGACAAAGTTGAAGAGGCAAGCCATTCATCTGTCCAAGATTCATTTAACAAGCACTTTACAATCATCTCGGATAGAGCAAAAGATGAAGCGAAACTGACTGAGCATTCATCCATCATCTATAGTCTGTCTTGGACAAATATGGAACAAGGAGTTTGTATGACTAAGAAGAGTTACAAACTAAAGGCAAACTTTGTCCGCGCTATCAAAATTCATCTAAAACTATCCTCGGACAAATTAGAAGATGGAGTAACTTTGTTCGATGAACAACTGAAAAGAAACTTCACTTGGAATTAACCTTAGATAAACTAGAAGATGAAGTAACTATGTCCAACGAATAGCTGAAAAGAAACTTCATCCGGAATTAATCTCGGACAAATTGAATCATTGGACTTAGTCTGAATTTAATGAGTTTCTTTCTAAAATGATGAAATTGCTAGCTATACAATATCACCTCAACTAATACTTGCCAAAACTAGAAAATCATCTTCTTCAAGGTCAAGCTGCAGGCATTCCAGTTGATGAGAATTAATTAGAAGATGACGAATTCAAAAGAACTAATTAGAATGGTTTTCTACAATTAATGGAGGTCACTTGTGACCAATGGTTGGAATTCAAAGCTGTTATAAATACAATAATGGTGAAACAATGAAAGAAGAAGAAAATCTTGAGAGTGATTACTGAGTTGAAACCTTCCACATTCAAGAGATTTAAGCCTTGCATTTAAACCATCCTCGACATTCATTAAAGGCATTCAACTGCATTTTATGAAGAGCTTTTACTTTTGCATTTAAGCTTCAGATTTCTTCCCCTAGGCTTTTTATGAAGTACTTGTATAAGTGCATTAAATTCTATATTCTTAATCTTGTAATTTCCTTGAGTTAGTAGTTGAAACCAGGCTCAAGAAGAGATGTATTATCTGAGTGTAGATAAGAGCTACATTATTACACCCCCTAGAACTAGAATTTAGAAGAGTGCTAGAAGCACTATATATGTCCCCTAAAGCTGAAATCTGGAAGAGCGTAGGAAGCCCTATGTAAGCCCCCTAGAGCTGATTTAGAAAAGTACTGGAAGCACATTATAATTTTGCTAAAGTAATATAGTAGAATCCAAGATACTGAGAGGAAAGTGCGCTTGGAAGAGTGGAGTAGGGATATTTGCCTGAACTACTATAAAAATCTTAGTTTTTTTTATTTGTATGATTGCTGTTTAATTGGATTGCTTGCTAGAGGGATATTATGTCTCAAAGAGGTTTAGTTAAAAGTTTTAAATTTTCAATTCACCTCTCCCCTCTTGGGTATTTGCTTATTATTTAGGACCAACAAGTAGTATTAAAGCAAGCTACATAAACACTTGTAGTGAGCAAATGACAAACTCATCATCCTCAGCATAGATATTCACCGAGAAGCAATCGTTTACTTGACCACCCTTATTTGATGGAACCAATTTTGCTTATTGGAAGTTAAGGATGAAGCAATTTATTATGACCAACAACATGGACTCTTGGAAGGCTATTGAAATAGAAGTCACTCTTTCAACCAATGCAATAGGTGTATGGAGTAAAGAGGAGACCACCATAGTTCAGAATAATGCAAAGGCTATGAACTCTCTGTTCTATGGTCTATCTTCCACTAAGTTTGATTGAGTGTCCTCTTACACTACTACCAAAGGCATTTGGAATAATTAGTATCTATTTATGAAGGATTCTCACAGGTTAAAAGGACCAAAAGGAATATACTAATGGAAAACTACAAAACTTTAAGATTAAATAAGGAGAGAGTATATCAGAGATGTATGGTCACTTTTCAAAAATTACTAACACCTTAAAAGGTTTGGACAGAGAAGTTTCAAATTCTGAATGAGTTATGAAGATCCTAAGACTGCTATTAGAATCTTGGAACCAGAAGATCACAACAATAGAAGAAGCAAAGAATATAAACACACTTCAGTTGGATGATCTCATCGACTCTCTGATGTCACACAAGTTGATCAAAAATAAGAGAGAGGATCCAATTAAGTAGAAGAAAAGCATTGCTCTTAAAGCAACTAATGAGAGCAGTAGTGAATTACATCACAGTTCAGAGATGACATGGCCATGATGGTCAAAAATTTTAGAAAGTTCGCAAGAAGCAATAGAGGTAACATCTCAAGGAGACAACCTCGACAACAAAGGAAGAAGATTGAAAGAAAGAAAGATCTCCCCACATGTTATAGATGTGGAGGAGTTGACACATATCTCCTGAGTGTCCCAATAGATAAAAAGTGAACGTAAATGAGAGAGATGAAAGAAAAGAAAAGAAGCAATTTAAGAGACCATTAAGAAATCATGCCAGAGAAGTATACATGAATGAAAAGGAATCCTCAGGCATGAGCTCAAGAAAAAAAGATGATAGAGAAGTGGGCAATTTTGCAAAAATATGTTGCATGGCCCATATGGAGATTGAGTTAAAAAACTAAACCATTGTCAAAGAGCATTATACAACAGAATTGAAGATTGAGGTAAATTCTTACTATTCTTATAGTTCAGATGCCTTAAACTTTAATAGTAATTACACTAAGTGCAATAAGCTTGCCAAGCTACAACAATCATATGATTATCTCTTCAATGAGTTTGAAACTCTAAGCCAGAAATTTAATTAAAAGAAGAGGCACTTTGATGCAACTGTTAAAGCAAATATAATCCTAGTAAAGTAAAATTTATCTCTACAAAAAGAAGTAGAAAATTTGAAAAAGGAGATAGAAATATTGAATAGTATGCTGAGCAAATTCTCCAACCCTGAAGAATCAGTTACCAAGTTCATGAGAATGACTGGTCAAAATAATAAAAGGGGACTTGGTTGTGAGCATTCATATGATGAAAATCTACAAAAATTTGCTAGATGGTCTAGGGCTATGAACCTCGAGTAAGAAAGAGAAAATTGTCGAATCATTACAAACTTCATAGGACATTCTTGGGTAAAGAAACTAATGGATTATAATGCATCTTATAAGACTCCAAACACTTGTCACTTCTGCAATAGAGAAGGACACACAGTATATAATTTTTATACTAAAATGATGCAAGAAAATTGTGCAAGATTGAAATAGAAACCCCAATGATCATGCTCAATCTTTCTGCACACACAAACTCACTAATAAAGTTGGATTCAATGCTTGGGTACCAAAAAGGTAAGGAGAATATTCATTTTGTATGCATGTAAGTCTCAAAGCCATATCTAGCAATTCCTGATTCATGGACAACGTCTGATCAAGATACATAAGCAAAAATAAGAACTTGATCAAAGACTTGAAGCTAATAAATGAAGGAAAAGTTGCATTCGACAATAATGACAAAGGCCTCATCAGAGGAATAGGTAAAGTTTATAGTTTATTCAATACATGCATAGAGGATGTATTATATGTAAATGGACTCAAGCACAATCTACTGAGTATTAGCCAATTATGTGATAGAGGTTACAGAGTCATATTTAAACCATCCGCATATAATGTATTCAATATACATAATAGTTTATTGTTCGGCGAAAAGAGACATGGAAATATTTATCTAGTTCAGTTAGATAAGATTGTAGGAGAATGCCTAATTCCTGTTAAAAATGACCCATGGCTGTGGCACAAAAGAATGGGATATATAAATATGTCAAACATCAAATCCTATGAAAAAAGGGACTCATGAATGGTCTTCCCAAACTAAACTTTAACAAGGATCAAATATGCAAAGCCTGTCAAGTATCAAGACAGACCAAAATATCCTTTCATCCTAAGAATGAAGTGTCCACATCCATACCTCTAGAATTATTACACATGGATCTCTTTGGACCAACAGATATCATTACTCTCGAAGGAAAGAGATGTGTATGTCATCATAGATGGCTATTCTAGATTCACATGGGTGATTTTCTAGGCTAGCAAAGATGAGGCATTTTTAATATTCTCTACATTTTCAAAGCTTGTTCAAAATGAGAAACAAATATCAATTGTGTCTATCTATAGTGATCATGGTAGTGAATTCAAAATTAAAAAATCTATTGAATCTTGTGAAGAAACAGGAATTCACTATATCTTTTCATCCCCTAGAATTCCTCAACAAAATGGAGTCGTAGAAAGAAAGAATAAGATAATCTAGGAAATGGTAAGGACCATGTTGAGTGAAAGTAAATTATTCAAAAGGCTTTGGAAAGAAGTAGTAAGTATAGCTTTTCATGTGCTAAACATAGTAGTTATTAAAGCAATTCTAAAGAAAACCCCATATGAGCTTTGGAAGGGAAACAAAATCAAACATTACCTATTTCCATTCTTTTAGATGCTTATGCTATGTGCTGAACAATGGAAAAGATAATCTTGAAAAGTTTGATCCAAAAAGCGATGAAGTTATCCTCCTTGGCTACTCTTCTAATAGTAGAGCATTTAGAGTTTACATTAAGAAAATATAGGCTATAGAAGAGTCTATACATGTTAATTTCAATGAAGCAAATTTAACCCTGAGAAGGGAGAGTGATAGTGATGCAAATGAAGCTGTTACAAAGATAAAGCAGTTGAGATTACAAGATCAGGAAGATACCACAAAAAATGAGATATGCAAAGCTCAAACAATGAGGAGATAAGTATATGTAATGTTCCCTATCAACCTCCTATTGATTTAAGATTTATTAGTGCCCATCCTAAAGATCAAATTTTAGGTACTTTCTATGATGGTGTTAGAATAAGAAGATCCATGTAGAACATTTATGGTCATTATGCATTCATTTCTACAATTGAGCCCACTTGCATTGATCAAGCTCTAATTGATAAAAATTGGATCATTGTAATGCAAGAAGAGCTAAACTAGTTTGAAAGAAACAAAGTGCGCAAATTAGTCCCAAAACCAAAATATGTTGACGTAATTGGAACTAAATGGGTATTCAAAAACAAATTGTATGAAAGTGGACTTGTAGTAAGAAATAAAGCAAGGCTAGTTGCTAAAGGGTATTCCCAAGAAGAGGGATTTCACTTTGAAGAATCATATGCCCCCATAGTAAGATTAGAAGCCATTAGAATGTTACTTGCATTTGCATCCTATAAGAACTTTAAATTATTTTAGATAGATGTAAAGAGTGTATTCCTAAATGGATATCTAAGTAAGGAAGTTTATATAGAGCAACCTCCTATTTTCGAAAGTGACGATCAACCTAATCATTTATACAAGCTCATCAAAGCATTATATGGATTAAGATAAGCCCTAAGAGCTTAGTATGAAAGGCTGAGCAAATTCTTAAGTGATCACCAATTCAAAAGAGGAAAGTTGACACTATATTATTTATTAAGAATGTTGGCATGGATATCTTAATAATTCAAATATATGCAGATAATATCATATTCGGTGCAACTAATGAAACTTTGTGTAAAGAATTCTTAAAGATTATGCAGGCTGAATTCAAAATGAGTGTGATGAGAGAATTGAACTACTTCCTTGGATTGCAAATTAAGAAAAAAAGATAATGAAAATTACATTTCCAATCCAAATACACTTAAGAAATGCTAAAGAAGTTCAAAATATAAGAAGTAAAGACAATAAGCACTCTAATGAGAACGTTAATAAGGCTGGATAAGGATGAAAAGGGTAAACCTATAGATCAAAAGCTATATCGTAGTATGATTGGATCTCTTCATTACTTTACTGCACCTATACTTGATATTCTATTTAGCATGTGCTTGTGTGCTAGGTTTTAGTCTAGTCCTAAAGAGCCTCATCTAAAAGCAATCAAAAGGATTTTTAAGTATTTGGTTAATACACCAAGTTTAAGGACTTTGTTATCCAAAAGAAACCAATTTTGAATTAATAGGATATTTTGATGCTGGGGGATACAAAGTTGACCAAAGGAGTACTAGTGGAACTTATCAGTTTTTAGGACATAGCTTGATCTCATGGAATTCTAGCTTGATCTCATGGTATTCTGGCTTAATCTCATGGTATTCTAAGAAATAAACTAGTGTTGCTCTTCTACAACAGAATCTGAGTATGTAATAGCTGAAAGTTGTTGCATATAATTGCTATGATTGAAACAACAACTTCTAGATTATGAACTAAAATATAGAGACATACCCATTAGATACGATAATACTAGTGTCATATGCTTGACCAAGAACCTAATCTTACACTCTAGAACCAAGCATATAGAGATTAGGCATCATTATATTGGAGATCATGTAAAAAATATGACATATGCTTAGAATATGTAGCTACAAATGCTCAACTCGTAGATATCTTTATCAAACTATTGCCATTAGAAACCTTCTGCAATATTAGAAGAGAAATAGGCATGACTAGTATGGATGCATGAGGATCTTGATGCCTCTGTTGCGATTTTCCTTAATGCAAGTACATGTGTCATGAACAAGTAATAAAAAGTGAGTGAGATTCATTCACTCCCGCTTGCCGATAGTCAACCGCTCGTTCACTCTCCTTTCTTATTTAGGTGTCACTTTTCTATCCCTTGTTAACAATTTGATTTGTGTAATTTCTCTCTTCTCTCTTTCAATTTTTTCTTTTTAGTGTCTGTATTGTAGTTAACCTCAAACTTGCTTCATCTGGGCCATCTCTAGACCGAGAGTCTCAGTCTTGGGCGGGTCGCCACCTGATATGACATTTTAACCTTACCTTTAGTGTAAACTTGGTAAGGTTTATTACTACAGGTCGTGTGGCTAGTCACTAGAGGTGCCCTCCCTTGGCCCACCATGAGATGGGTCAAATAAGTGAGTTCGATTGTGTGCATCTGTTTGTTAGGATCTTAGACACGTATGTGTGTCTAGTAACATGGGGTGTCGCGGAAGCCCCTTGGCTAGGTATTCTACTTGATGCCATAAAGTGGAAGCTTAAAACCAGCAAACCCATGCATGTACTATTTAACACCCTTATGAAAGTTTCACTCATTCGGTGGCAGAGAGTTTTAGAAGACTTTAGGGTTCTTTTGTCACTCTTATATAAAGTGATTCTCTTAACCATTGATGGTCTAACTAAGGAATTCTATATTGGCACCTACTTGTTTGCACGATAGGTAATAAGGATCGGTAGAAAATCAGGCTAGTTGCACGTTGCCCTTTATCTTAAGCAATGTGCAAGTTGTTTGATGATTGCCTATGGTGGGGAATATTCCCTTGCCTTATTACCAGTCCCTATCTCCTTAACACGTTCAGGCTATCCTCGAATCATCCTGAGCTTTCACTATAGAATGATTTATGTGAAAGATGATAAGGTTGATATAGTCATTAATTATGTGACATTCTTCTCTTTGTCAAAATATATAGAATTTGCAAAGAAAGTGAATGCCAATATGTTTAAGTCCATTATCAGCCCTTGGGATAATCCGGTGGAATTAATCTCTTTTATGGGGGATATGAAAATGTTATTGAAACCCTTATAAAGAGGTACTTGCCTTGGATTTCCACCATCCCTCTTTACATAGGGATGACATGGAATCCGATCTAGAAGGCTTTGCTGACCTACCGTGAAACTGTTGAAATCTAGAGCAAACGGGTTAGACCAAAGTTGAAGCATTATCAATAATATCAATCTTGTTTCACTTCGCTTGCCTATGAACTTTCTAGTTTCCAATTCCTTATGACTTTTGTTCATAAGGAAGGGAGCAGTATTCACAAGGCTGTCTTTGGGCTCCTAGGACCAGGTTCACTTTTGATGTGAATAACAACATTTTGACTCATAGTGACCTAGAATGGTTCGAAAGGATAATCGGACCATTCCTGCCTGATCCTGATTAGGTTAAGTGCCCTTCGATAGTTGTTAGACTAGGTCAGAGTGTTGAGGGGGCAGGAAATAGGAGGATTTTCACCATAGGTCACTATATGAATCGAAGATTATTAAGACCAATTCATGATTGGCTTATCAAAGTGTCTGGTTCATTTACCGTGACACCAAAATGCACCTCTCCTGATCGACTCGCTCATTATCCCCTTAATCGTATTCAATAGTTGACTGCACTCGGATGCCTCCTCTTCCAACTGTACTGCATTAAGGGGGCTTACGAAATGTAGCTTCGAACAAATGAAAGACCTGTGCTTGCAAAGAAAAGTGTAAGTTATAACATTTATGCATTTATCAGTCTCGTATATACATTCGGAAAGAGTGCACAAAAAAGCGCATAGTTATAAAATAAAAAAATTATTTTTATACAATACTAAATAAGCACACAACTGTACTAAATGGCTCAATGGTTCAAGCCATTAATGGTATGAGGACTGATCAAAGAATCATTCATTAGGGACTCTATTAAGCGTTGTAGGACTTAATAGAGCAAGGATGCAGCCAGGTTGAACAGACTCAGGCTATCCAAGGAATCTTACGTAAGATGACTCAACAATTGTCTTGCAATAGGACTTTATTCAGAGGATAGCCTAAGACTGCGGCACAAGCTTTCAATTTGGCAAATAGACTCTGGGAGGTATCACCCAGTGCGCCTGAAAGTTATGTTCCACCACCAGCTAGAAATAATGGAAGTCCTAACAATACCAATAATAATAAAGCATCTAATGGACTCGGGGGGGGGGGGGGGGTGGTGGAGGGGGGGCACGA
>JAYJMB010049088.1:0-29813 GCA_036873735.1 Pouteria campechiana
ATTTAATAATAGCATTTTATTTTCACAATTTATTATTATGTTTTTAATTATGAATATATTATATTTTTAAATTTTTTTGATGTAGAATAATTAAATATATTAATACTTGAATAATAATAATAAAAATTTACCCACCCCAAATGTAACAACTTGGAAGTGGCTACATTTGACCCCCCCTCCTCCAGTGTAGCCACTTTCAAGTGATTGCATTAGGTAGTTTTTTGGTGTAGTGATTGTTAGGGTTTGAAAAGAAACATAAGCAAATAATCAAGAACACATAACAAATTAACATGGTTTGACTTTGTAAACTACCTTACCAGAGAAAATGAGTAATTTACCATCTTACCGAAACAATGACACCTTTTTCTCTTAAAAATAAGACTACCTTTCACTCACACCTTTCTGTATCTATCCCTCTTTTTCTCTAAGCTTTGAAAACATTAATATTTATAACCCTTTATAATATGCACTTTTAAATATGTAAAACCCATATGCAAACTAATAGGCCTTGTAAATATGCACTTTAGTTTCATGCAAGTGCCCACAATCATGCAGGTATGTTGTTGTAGGCTTTAAGCAAGACCACTCTTCCCCGCCACATACACACATACATGCATATATATATATATATATAGAGTAAAATATAAAATAAGTAGATGAAAAAGAGTAAATGATAACCGCATTCATAAAGTCAATAAAAATAAAATAGGTATTTAAAAAATAAATAAAATAAAAAAATAAATGATTTATAAAAAATTAAATATCATGTAAATTAAAAAAGTATTTTATTACTATTAATATTATTTTCCATGCAAGGTGTGGTTGGTAGTGATAAATAAAAGGGTGGAAATTTTTTTTACCTTTTTCCACTTGCATTTTTTCCATTATTGTATGTATTTTTAATTATTATTTTATATTTTTATATAAAATTTATTTATTTTATTTTAAATTATTATTCTCTATATCATCACATTAAGCATTCTTGTTCCTGTACTTTCCTACGTTCCCAAACGCACCATAGGATCTTTTACCTCTTTTCCGGCGAACCAAATATACCCCAAAGCTGTAAGCAGACAAAGCGCTCCACCCTTAGGATTGCGAATATGCGGCGCACTTGTAATCTGCAACTCGGTCCAAGTTCCATTTAAATCCCATCACTTGGCACCATCAAACTTTCTCATCACTTGGGGCCAAACCCATCATGTTAGGATAAAAAGCTTGGTACTGATTTTTTTTAGAGCAAGACTCGTGCATTTTGGATAGAAACCAGCATTGCTGCTAAGCATGCCAAGTAGGAATTGCAACTAATGCCCGTTATCTACTTCCACTGTTGTATTCGTGCGACATTAATTCCGTGCTTAAGTAGAGCTCCAGTCATTTGCTTTTTCAGGCATGAATGGTGCGTCAATCTTCGTGCGGGCTGCACTGCACTGCAGTGAGTTATAGCCGGCAATGACGCGCAATTTAATACATAGCAAAGGCAGAGTAAATACCCACGCCGTCCATTTATCTAATCCCCCGAATCATTCCTAAGAATATTTTCGCCCCAGGATTGCGTTGCTTGATCGAGCAGACGAGTTCCCGCTGCTCATCGAACGAGAACAGATTGACCTGATCCACGGTAACAAGTAAAAGAGAAGAAATCCGCAGGCACCAATCATTTCAACCTTTGGAGCTGAATAAGCAATATAGACCACCCTTCAAGCATCACACAACAGTCTCGAATGCAAGTACAAACAGTCCTAGGACGCGGACCACCCGTTTTTTTAATTCCCTGACCCACAAAACAGTTTTGGGTTTTATACAAATCAGACCCCCTAATGTTGTTTAATTGAAAATTAATTTAGCTATTTATGAATTTTGTAAATTCAACTATGCAATCTTGATAATGGATGTTAAGATCTTCTTTCTACAAAAATGCTATTCTTCATGATTATTTTTTCTTCTGTTTTTATAATATAAACCCATAAAATTGACTGAGTAATTGATGATTCTGTTTTCAATAGCCTTTGAATTTTCAAAAATAGTTTCTTTTACCTTTACTTGCATTGTGATTAGATACTTATTTGGATAGTCTGTTAGAAAAGTTTGCATTGGAAAAGTATAATAAGAGTGACATTAGTAATACAGAATTGTTAATGAAAAATTTGAAAATATTAAAAATATAAATAATAATAAAAAATACAAATGTTATAATCGATAAAAAGTCACATTGATAAAAAAAAATTGTCAAAAAAATGTATTGCTTTTGCACACTTCTCTTAATGCCTCGAGTGGACCCTAAAAAGGAAAATAAAATAAAAAAGGTGAATAACATTTCTGTGCAAAAAAAATAAAATTGTTCCTTCTGCTGTCTGAAGTAAGGTTTGATGTGTATAGTAATCGAATTTATAGAATTTAATTTGCAATCGCACAACCGGCCAAAAAGCTCAGCACTTCTCGAGTTCAACCACAGATATTTTCTGCTCACGCAGTGTATGCTCCTCGACGGATGTACGAGGCTACGAGCTCGAGGCGCTCACCCGTGCGGAGGAGTCGTCTGAAGCAACAACGCACACGGATGCCAGCTTGGCAAGTAGGATAAATTTCGAAGCCGTCCACCACGGCGACCTCCTGCAGCAGAGAATAAATACTCGTCAACTCGAAGTCGATGTGCCGTGACAGCTGGGACAAGCGAAACAGGTAGCGAACAATCTCGTAGAAATTTTAGACCGTGGGTTTTCATCTAAAGTCTCGTAAATTATAGAAATAGGAGAATGCCTTCGGGTGATTGGAGTCGAAATATTTCCACATTGGCCTTGCGATGGATGATTTGGATGCTCTGCTTTTTAGGTGAAATGTCACCGGAAGTTCATGCGTGTATTGGCCTATTGGGTGCCTTCGGTGCTCGCCAGCTTATCGCGGCTCGAAAAGGCTTACTCCCCCATAACAGTTTTAATGGAGTCGCCATCACTGCCGCTTTTACATTTGCATTTCGGCTCTTTTCGCATATTCTCGACGGCTAGCTCACTTTCTCTGCCCTAGCTAGGCGTTTGCCTGCAAGTGTTTTCGACCAAGCCTGCCGAAATTGATCAAAAATCTCATTTTCGGCAGCGTAATACGCTACGGTATCGTCAACGAAACAGAATTTTGGCGTCAGATCTGGTAAATTTCGCTATAAGTTCGTGAGAAAGGAATATTTAACGAGAAATTTTGGGGCGTTTTTGGTAGAACCGAGGCTTGACGAAGCCTTCGTCAATTTGCAGCCAAGATACTGTGGGGCAGATGGTGATAGAGTTGCTTGGATATAGATCTGGGCGAAAAACGGTGGTTTCGAAGAAGAGTGTTGGACCTGAAAGTTAAGGTTTTTATCTTCAAATTTGAGAGGTTTGGTGTGAAGATTATGCGATTTCTGGGCCTTGGAATTCGGGTGGATAGGTGTGGATGGTTTTAGTGACATGAAGAGGAGAAAGCTTTGAAGGTTTTGGAGGTACAGGAATTTGTTTTCGTGGGATCTGAAGATGGCTACTGTGCAGAAGCTGCCGGTGTCAACCTTGAGCGCGGCCTCGAGTAATTATGAACCGAGCAGGGCAGACGGAGCTGCTTCTGAGCAGTTCCCAGCGGGCCTGAGAGTTCTTGTTGTGGACGATGATACCACGTGCTTGCGAATTCTTGAGCAGATGCTTCAGAAATGCATGTATCGTGGTGTGTTTTTATCCCCCTTTTCTCCTCTCATATTTATATGGTGTAATTTCGTGTTCTCTTTTTTATTATTTTTATTTGGTTTTGATGCAATGCAATGGTTTCTGCTGAGTTGTGAGCTTGGGATAGCATTTAGTTATTATGTCAATTAATTGTTGAATTGGAGCATGTCGTTGTTTTGGTATGGCCTAATAACCTGAGAGTGTGGACGATCAAAGATAGCTTAGTGACATTTGATGTGTCTTTTTGGATGACCACTTGTGATTATTGATAGTTAACTTGTTAAAGCCATGTAAAATTAGACTTGGATTTGAGGTAGGGATGTGCCATTTCTTGTTAGCTGTGTTCCTAACTACCTTTGTGGATGTTAGCGATTCTCCCTAAGAAGCTTTTCATTGGATTTCCTCTTATCAGGAACCTGTTCACCACCAGACATATCCTGTGAAGGGTTATTGATGCATGGAAATGATATGAGCCCCCGAGGAAAAATATCTGTCTGACGCCTTGTTCTTGGGATGGGGGGTTGAATGAAACCAAAAGTATGCTGAAACATACGGTATGGTATCCAATAAACTGAAAAAGGTGTGGAGTTGCAGAGCAATCCAACTTTGGGACTTTGTAGTGCTTCTCAGGGTACCACATGGTGCCTCCTTATTCTGTGGTTTAATTGATTGTAGGGTGAAAAATAATTATTTTGGACAGAATGGTGCATGCTTGGATTAGTTGGTTCCTTCACAAATTTTTGGCAGTCAAGATTCATCATGAGTTGAGGGAAGATGCTCTTTAAGCCCTATAAGACGACTTTCTGATGGTTTTGGCTCTTAGCATCATGTTGCTATGTGCCTTTTTTGGTTTGTTGGTTGGGTGCATGATAGGCTTAACAAGTATCTTGACTTTCAAATAGGCTTTAAGGAGTTGCTAATGAATTTTATGGAGAATCTGTGGGCAAAAACAAACGAGTACCTTTCTCTCTCTCTCTCTCTCTCTCTCTCTCTCTCTCACACACACACACACACACACACACATATGCAAAGGAAAGGCTTTTTAAGAGGCAAGAAACACAATTGTGATTCAAATGCTAGACCACTAGTTAGTAAAAATGCATCTCTTTTGGTTGAACTAACAAATGAGACAAAATAATCGGAATTATAATAACCTTTTCAGAGTAGTTACTATCAAAATTCCAATGGGTCCCTCCTGGGATTTAATTTGCAGGAGCCTTTGAAAATATGCACGTGCTTAGGAGTTCATGCAATAGTTCCTACTTGTTAAAGATGAGTTGATATTTGAGGGGTGTAATGTGCATAAATGATAAGGAAAGATAACCTAGAATGAGATATTCGAGGTTTTTAAGGCAGATCTAGATCATAGTCATCCTAGCATCACTTGAATATCAAATGCTAGAAAAAAGAGCCAAATAGAATAGGCTTCTCACCTATGAAAGGCTAAGACTATTTTTGGATTCTGAAAATCTTCAGCTGCTTTATTATTGCCGTGTCAATTCACTGAAGCAAATACTTGTTTGGGACCTTTGGGTTTCTTACATTCTTTGTTACTATCTTTTTATTTCAATGAGCAATTAGGAAACCATGCCATTCTGATCACCTATGCCTTGTTTTAAATCTCTATTTATTACTACAGGATTGCCCAGGCTTATTTATAAGGCCCACTCTTACATGTTTTAGGGATCTAGGTGTATGTGCATTCTTTCCCCTTTTCTTATTTCTTTTTTTTCCTTCATTTTATATTGTTATTCGTGATTCAAATATTTAAAACAAAATGTATTAGGAGTCTAGGACACAAACGAAACAGCAGATATGGTAAATCCAAAATACAATCTCAAAAGGGCTGCTCTGTTTGAGAAAAAAAGGCAAGTACAGAATAAAGGGACTACCATACACTTAAAAACTGGATTCATCTCCTCCTAAATTATGAGTTGGACATGAACGCTTAGCACTTCCAGCTTAGCCAAATCATTCAGCTAACCAATTTTCTTCCTTGGGATATTCGTGCAAGAATTTAAATCCCATTGGAGAGGTCCAACGCATCAATCCAAGTGGGAACCTTTCAAAAGCATTGATCCCCTCGAAGCTCAGGTGTTGTCCTGTATTCCATTTTCAAGAAGTCCCCGTGAAGAAGTTGAAACATTTACTTCTCTTGGGGTTTTCTTAGATGAAATTGGTTTGCCAATGCAGTGGTCAGCACTTCCTCAGCTCCTCCATTGAATTTGCCACTTTCAAGGCCATCAATCCACCAGAAGCTCAAGAGATGTTTGTCAATCTATTAAAGGATGATCAGGGAAGAAGGTCAAGTACTAGCTAAAAATCCAACACTTTTGACTTAGATCACTTTGAATTTAGCTGTGAACCTCCAATACTGTTATCAACCCTAACCAACTATGAAGAAGATAAAAACCTCTTTCATGAGAACTTAAGAACAGTAAGACTCCAGTGCTTGTCATCTTGGATCTACTGAACCACAATGACCAGTTAACAGCATGGCCGGCATACTGTGTGTGGGGTTTTCCCGATCAGCTGCATCTTGCTGTGACACTATCATTGACAAAATTTGCCGGATGTGGAAGTTCTATCTTTTGGTGGTGAAATCATTTCCATCTAATAAGCTCTGTCCATCAATGTGGTGTCCTTAATCTTTTGATATAATGTTACACAGAGAGAGCGAGGGAATAATCTGTTCTTTTCATAATTCTGTTCTCTGTAGTTTCTGGAATTATGTACAAAGGTCTGCTGCCTCTTGGAATGCTCTCCTTAATTTCCATTTTCTAGACTTGGTAAAATATTTTAGTTTCTCCTGTTTCTCATGGTTTTTGCCTGTGCCACTTGGTTGCAGAACTATGCCTAGTCAGCTTTTGACAATAACTGTGTTCCCTTTATGGAGTGAGATATTCTGAAAGTTTCAAAGATGAATGATCTGTGCATAGCTATACTGGGGTTAATATATTAATCCAATGGGTGGACGTGAAATTTTCAGTTTTTCTGGACATTGAGTGTTCTTGGGGGATTACCGATATGAGGATTTCGAAATTGATGCATTGTCACTAGGATATTTACACTGTATTTTGTTTCTTAGTTAGGCTTTATGCATTGCCAATTATTGATAATTTATGTAAGCAAGAAGTTTCCACCATGTCTTTTAGGAAATATCAATAAGTAAATGATTAATGGCTCAACATTTTTAATTGGTTGCAGTTACAAGTTGCTGCCGAGCTAAACTTGCTCTATCTCTTCTCCGGGAGAGAAAGGGAAATTTTGATGTGGTGATAAGTGATGTTCATATGCCTGATATGGATGGATTTAAACTTCTAGAACTTGTTGGGCTGGAAATGGATCTGCCTGTTATTAGTAAGTAGCCCTTCTCCCAAGGACTTGTTTGATGTTGTCTTCATGATCTCACATACAAGATTTCTGTTATCCAGTGATGTCTGCAGATGGGACAACCAGTGCGGTGATGAGAGGGATCAAACATGGGGCATGTGATTATTTGATTAAGCCAGTACGCATGGAAGAGTTGAAGAATATATGGCAGCATGTCATCCGGAAAAAATGGAATGGGAGTAAAGAGCATGATCAGTTGGGCAGTGTTGAAGATCCTGAAAGGCATAAGAGAGCGGGTGATGAAGCTGAGTATGCTTCCTCTGCCAATGAAGGGACTGATGGTAGTTGGAAAGTTCAGAAAAAGCGGAGGGAGGCCAAAGAAGAAGAAGACGATGGTGAGCTGGATAACGATGACCCTTCCACGTCGAAGAAACCACGTGTAGTGTGGTCAGTAGAGCTCCATCAGCAATTTGTCAATGCTGTAAACCAACTCGGAATTGACAGTATGGACCTCAATTATCTCCCCTGAGTTTCTCCTCATACAATTCACATTTTTCAATCAAATTCAGTTGCAGGGTTTTGTTTCATAATGTCATTCTAGTTATATGTACAAGCAAATGAAGGGTAAATTCATTGGTTTTTCCCCCATCTGTAGTTGATGAATTTTTATGGTTTGCATGCAGAGGCTGTTCCCAAGAGGATACTTGAACTGATGAATGTCCCAGGTCTAACCAGGGAGAATGTTGCAAGCCATTTGCAGGTTTGATTCCTTCAAAATTTTGAGTAGATGTTGATGGCATATGCTGACAATTCATTTTTTCAGTGTGAATTTGTTAACGTTGAGGAGAGCTGAAACCGGACATTTGAAGCAGATATGTACAGTGAACAAGGTGGCAGTGTATCCAACTTCATGATTGAAAAAATGGCTGCGCTACATCTGCATGTTATCTAATTTTGCCATTATAAACTAAAGAGTATTATGCTTTATACCACTTCAACATAAAATAATACAAGCTTGTTGTCTGTCACAATTTCTGATGTGTATGTCCATAAAGGACCTCTCCTCTACGGATTTTCTTTCCCCTTTTACTTTCTTTGTTTCAACCAGAGAATTTCCTTCAACTAAGGAAAAAGAGGCTTGAAAAACTTTAAGCAACTTTAAAAGGTCAGTTTCTATCAAGTAATATCTTTCTTTGATGCCATCAGCTAACCATCAGCATGACATGGGAAACTGCTCCATGCAGTGGACAAGAAAATGCTGTGCCTTGTTAATTATGTTAAACTTCTCATTCGAAATTACTGTGGAAACCCAAGTGAGAATCCAAGCTGGCAGTTCTAGGATGCTGACTTGAATTTCTTGCCAGTGCTTTCTTCTACACGCTACAATCTTACATCTTCATCCATTTGTTGTACAATAGGATCTGTTATGTGGTCTTGATAATACATTTATGCTCAGACATAGTATTACTGGCCGTGAAATTGGAGATGACTTGTTGTTCTTCTTCAGAATGTGATGACTTTTATTGTTTCTACTGTTTTGAAGTGCCACTGTGATCATATTGAAAATTTACTGCAGTTTTAAATAATGATATGCTCATTTCTAAAGAACTCTATGTTGAATGCAGAAATTCAGACTGTATTTGAAGAGACTGAGTGGAGTAGCGCAACACCAGAATGGAATTCCCACTCCCTTCTGTGCGCCTGTTGAAGCAAATGTGAAATTGGGTTCACTAGGCAGGCTTGATCTCCAAGCTTTAGCCGCCTCAGGTCAAATTCCTCCACAAGCACTGGCTGCCTTGCATGCAGAGCTCTTGGGCCGACCTACTGGCAGCCTGGTTCTTCCTGGAATGGACCAGCCTGTCATTGTACAGGCATCTCTACAAAGTCCCAAGTGCATTCCCACTGAACGGGGGGTGGCATTTGGTCAGCCTGTACTAAAATGCCAGCCCAACACAATCAAGCAATTTCCTCAGTCAAATCTACATGTGGATGATCCATCTTCTGCGTTTGCAACTTGGCCACCTAATCATTTTGGTACAGCAGGCCCTCCAAGCAACATTGGAGGACTTAATTCTCAGAACACTAATACGCTGGTGCAGATATTACAACAACAGCAGCAGCAGCAGCAGCAGCTGCTGCCAGCACCACCCTTGTTGCCAGAGTCCGGCCACAACATCAATGTTCAACCTTCTTGTCTTGTAGTCCCCTCGCAGCCATCTAATAGTTTTCATTCAGGAAGCTGTTCAGCACCTGCCAATCAGAACTCCAGGTTCAACAGCACTGTCATAGACTACAACCCACTTTCATCTCAATCAAGCAATGCTTCTTTAGGTGTAGGACAACTACAAGATGGTGATCTCAAGATCTCAGGTCTACCTAATGGCTACTCTATCCCAGGCATACCAATTTCATCAACAGTGTCTTCTTGCTCAGCCCGTGCTGAGAGCAGCTCTGGTTGGCAGGTGCAGAATGGTGCCGTGAAAATGAATCCTGCCATGCAAGTGCCTGGGTATACCTCCAATGCACAAACAAGCGCATTGCCAGATCAAGGACCTGGGAGGAATCTTGGTTTTGTTGGTAAAGGGACCTGCATTCCCAGCCGTTTTGCAGTGGACGACATTGAAGCACCTGCAGGTGATATCTGCCACAACAGAGGACGTGTGGACAATGCTGGAGATATTGTAAAACAAGAGCATAACCCAGAATTTACAGACAATGTGAAGGTGGGCATTTCCGCATTACAACATTATTCTTCAAGTGATCTCATGGGCGTACTTTCCAAATAGGTAATGCAGATCTCAAGGGTCTCACCAACGTTTGCAAAGCACCATATTGCACAAGAAAGGTTCTTATATGATAAATTTTGGCTTTTCAACGAGAAATAAAAGGAATAAATCAGATTAAAGAAGTGCCAAACTCCATGGAGGGAGTTTTGTTTAGGCACAAATTCAGATAAAGACTAAAAAAAGGCTACTAATGTGCACATGAGTGTCTGTGTTTCGTTGTCATCATCTAAATCTAAATCCAAGCCTTATCACAGCTAATTATGTTAGCTACTTGAATCCAAAAACATGTCCGTGTACCTGCTATAAAAGACGATGATGTTCAGCAGCACTAATTAGACGGCTAAATTCTTGTCCAGGTAAGTAATGATGTGGTGGAATTGTAGATACCTGTGTGCAACTGTGCATGTGTGTCTTTTATATTTGATTCACACCCAAAGTACTTCAAACAAAAACACAAGTGGTTTATTAGTACTTTTTTTTTTTCACCCTCTTTTAATGGACTTATCATGTAACTCAATAGCCCTATTTTTTCTTCATTATTACTATATTTCCAATCATTTGTTTTAATCTTTGAATCTAAAAAGCCAATGTATCTTGTATTTATTTATTTTCACTCTTTACCTTCTGTCTTGTCATTATATTCTCTCATTTCCTCTTAAACTTTTCCAGGTATAACTTTTTCCTTATCTTTTTCATCTCTTTTTCCAATTCCCAAATGGACCATAGGTGTCATATCCACACTGGAAATAATCAACAACAACAACAATAACACAACGAAAGCTCAATAAAAATTCATGTGCTTATGACTTTGCTACTTTTTGCCTGTTGAGAGAACTGGTAATGTAGTTTGCAAAAGTAGAAAAGAAGCCATATTGATATTGTGAAACATGGTGCTTAAACATAATGACCAATTAGCCTTTCTTTCGAGATGTAAGTCATTTGAAAGTGGATTTAGCCAGCAACTTATCCTGTTATTTCCAATGCCTCCGTTGGATGGATTCATTTGAATTTCGTCAAAGATTCTTTATTTCATTGGATCTCTTGCTTCCCCCTTCCATTCTTTGTTTCATTCAGTCTCTTGCTCCTTTCCCTCTTCCTTTTGATGGAAAATGCGGGTATCTTCTGAAAAATGAGTTTGCAGAATTTCATTCTTTTCATTTTTGTGAGCATTTTGCTTTTGAAATACATAAGGCCTTTATGTGCAAAACCAAATTCTTGAGTCAGAAAAATAATGGCTTGTACGGCACAGCTGCTGACCGATTGTTTTCTTAAACAAGTCGCAGTTCGAACATCATCATTGTTATATCCGGATGCATCTGCCATTAATTCATGTTCTTGGACTTGATGCGCTGCATCTAATTTAAATTCGTTTGCTACTGTCTTGCATTGCAGCAGTGACCAGGTGATATTCGGAGCTCCTTCCTCAGGATTTATGGATGTCACCAAATCAGTAGGTTGAACTCCGGAAGATCTTTCATGTGAAGGATAATTAATCCCAAGATCTCTTGATATTCATTCTATTGGTCTAAAATGATGGTAGTGGGATTGGATCTCTCTTCGCTGCGCCCTTCCCCACCAGGGATAAGAGCTCTTGGATTTCTCTGCAATTAGGTTATTATATGGTAAAGAACATGGGGTAAAAGATAAATAGTCTGAGAAAGGAAAATTTATATTGTATGATTGTAGCTTGGAAGTTTACGGCTATGAAAAAGTCTCGCTGTGAAAAAGAAAGTAGTTTTAGATTTTGTTCTGATTTCTCTCGGCATCTCTGTATGTTACTAAAACACCACCGTGGAGAAGCAACGACTAGATGCCTAGAAATCCACTTTCAAGTGTTTTAATGTCTTTACTATGATAAGTGTACTGCAGAAAAAACGCCCATCATTTCAAAGGATGAATCATTTAATGGTACTTTATAGCACGTGCCTTTTTTTTTTCATCTCTCTCCCCAGTCCATTGCAGTCCGTTCTTTTGGTGTGGTTTCATGTATGTCCAACCTGACGAAACACCCTCGGATTTGGCTAATTTGCTTCTGGTAAAATTGTTAAAACTTAAATTAGGTTATTTAATGATGTTATCCCTTGTATGATGAACGATTTTTATTTCTCAAAGAACGCCCGTGCAGAGGTGTCATCAGCATGGTATAGCTACTGGGGACGGTGCAATGTGGGAAAGGGTAGGTTTCATTTCGCGAGTTTGCTTTGGTGCATGCGTGGGAAGATGATTGCAATAGAGCAAAGGAAGAATAACATGGAGGACGACTAAAGATCTTCCATTAATGGAACGCACTGCGCAGAAGATTCTGACGATGGGTTGAGATCATCATCATCATGACTGTCACTCCATGGTTTTCGTCACAGCAATTTAAGCTATTTTATCTGAGAGGCGAAATGTTGAAGACCCACAAAATGTTTACTAAATAAAAATTGAAAACGGCAATGGATGAGCGGATCTAAATTCTAAGCCGCCCATATTCTCTTAGAGTGGGTGGAACAATGTTCCTATTTTGTAGTCTTTCGGAGGATGATGGATTTCATAAATTGCATGTGGTTGCTCGAAGCATCTGTAACATTGACTTCTGCATTGGGGTTATACTCGTCTGACGTCCGGTCTGCAACTTCTTGGATGACCAATGGAAAATTTTTAAAAGTGAAAGAACGTTGATTTGAATTGTTTACCTTTAACCTTTTCATGGAAGGACGATTTTTAGGTTTAAAACAGGGACATATCCGTATCATTTCAGAAGTCAAATGGTCAGGATATTCAATTAGACGGTCCACAGTACTATCTCAGCGCTGATGAGATCATCGCATAATTAACATGTGATCTTAGCCTTTTATTTTGGCCTCATTTGTTAGACACGATGACAAGAAAGTAGGCATAGTGGGTCATGGCTGACGAATTCCTACAGACCATTAAGGATGTATCAGTAGCAGTAATTCACCATCCATTGTTTCGGTGAGCCTCACATTAAAAATGAACAGTTAGAAATTTTGAAGTAATTGACTGAAAGAGAAGCGATAGATCACCAAAGAGTCCTCCTGGTGACGAACATCTCAGATCCTTCACACTTCTAGTACTGGACTAAATACTAGTAACTAATGAAAATTATGGCACTTATACCAACTATGTTGACATCGGTGGTATAACCGTGTAAGTGCAATAAGTTTAATTTATAATTTATATTTTTGCAAAAAAATTTTAAAAAGCATGGGTAAACTTCAATTTATTCGATAAATTTTTTTAAAAATAAAGACGAATAATAGTACACAAATATATTAATTATAAATAATTAAAAATAATTAGATGTCAACAAAAAAACAAAGGCTTTTACTCTAGAAGGGAATTTTCCCACTCTTTTGCCGCGCAGCAACGCACCCAATCAGACAAAACGCTTGTACGCGCGTGAATACCACAGAAAAAAGTGGGCCCATTTAGCAGTCTGGGCTGCTTACAAAAACGGCCGATTGACGGGCGCTGCGCCTGCCGTTACTCCTGGCATGGCGGCCCCCCTGCCATAAGCAGTCATGGAATACATCCCAACCCTCCATTTCAGGCCTTAAATATTAAAGTCATTAGTCATGAAACGCAAACATAACCATGTTTAGACAATTCCAGCTTTTCACACGCAAGCACTGAAACCAACGGGAAGGGACAGGGAAAACCCTCCAACGCAGCATCGAAATGCACTCCGATAACGGTCCGAATAAGCCAATCTTCGTTGGAGCTGATCAGATGACCCCACACACACCGCATACAGAATAATACTATTTCTATAAATAGCCGTGCCGGATGGAAGTAGGAAAGAGAAAAAATAGAAAATAGTAAAATGGCGCGAATTCCTCCTCCTCTCTACTCGGCTCGCTGTCTCGATTTCATCGTCTTGGGAGCTTCAACCACCCTCCGCTCCTATATATACATATATTTATATATTGCATTTTCAGAGCTGCTGCACATCTTTCCATCAATCCATCATCCATGGCTCCATCTTCTCCTACTCGGCTCCCACAGCGCTGCAAGGTAACCTTGTCCCTTCCCTTCTTCCGCGGCTGTTTTTTCAGTCATACTTCATCCCTTGAGCTACTGAGATATAGACGCTGTGTGGATTGCACTGAATCATTCGTTTTCTAGTTGATTGTATCGATGGTTTTGATCAGTTGAATGCCGGCCGGTGAGTGCTTCAAACGGTTGATGCGGCTGGTTCTGCTGTATGTGACACATGCACTGGAAACCACTCAGAGGAGATCCTAGCCATCGAATCTCTAGAATCGCATGGGATGAATATGGGCTTTAGCTGATATGCTCTCCCAAATTTATGAATTTCTATTTAGCAGGGATTTATGATTAATGGGCCTTGTAAGTTAGAGACCATGGGATCAAACATTCGGATCTTCATACAGGGGCTAGTTCTACAAACAGAGACCGGATCATGTGGCCGCACTTCAGTTGCTCATTCAAACTGATACTTCATCCATGAGAAGAAATATGAGTAGAAAATCTACGATGATGCTGTGATTGTGGGATCTGCATCACATGTAAGATGGGGGATGCCGATTGATCAAAGCCACCAAACGTTTGGCCCCACCAAATTGTTTATTCTTTAGAATGCATATTTTCAGATCTGGACCGGTGAGTGGTGATGTAGCCGGTTTTATGGAGCAGAGGGAGAATCCATTCCCTTGCCATCGAAGTTAGTTGCCTCAACCCACTGTATAAGTATTGTCCGCTTTGGGCTCACTAGATTCTGATATAAAGCCTAAATAGCTTTGTACCTTTTTAGCCCAAATGACGCTTTGTAAAAGGTTCACATTTGAACCACCAACCTAAAAGTCACACACACACACACAAAAAAAAAAGACAGAGAAAAAAAGATGAGTTTGCTATTTCTACTAGAAAGGCCGAATCCATTCCAAAATACCATAGCAAATTAAGATGCACCATCTTGAACTTATAAGCTAGCAAATAAAGGAGCCACAAACTGGTATAGGAGGGCTTGGGGTTAGCTTTGATACTACTATATTAGAAAGGCTGAATCCATTCCGACATACTGTGGCAAGTTAGGAGGCAAGAGCATAATTTTATAAGCTAATTAATAAAGGAGCCACGACTCAATGGAGGAATGTCAGAATATCACCCAATATTTATCAGTTTCACCAGCTGCCGGTTTTCACTGATTCTTTCAGTTTTCTTTTTATTTCAGCAAACTGTTTTTTTTTTTTTTTTTTTGTGCCAAACTAAACCTGTCAAAAGCTGTCTCCCATTGAACCAGTTCAAGCTGGCTGACTTAAATGGGTAGGCGGGGTCTTCTAATGATGTGGTGTTCATCTGTTATCGTTTATAGCATTATGTTCAACATTTCTTTTCATTGATAGCATTCAATATATTGCCAACAAAGTCATATTTACCTTAAGCATTGGTTTCAATCATCTGGCAGCCAAATTACAAGCTCCTGTTGCAATAACAGGCTTCTGCTATCATTTGATAACCTTCTTCTATTTCTGATTCTTTAATCTGCAGGCGGAGACATGGAAGGATTCCCTTGTGTTATCCTTTCAAAGCCTTGGTGTAGTTTATGGTCATTTGAGCATTGCTCCCTTGTTCGTATTCCCAACATTGGCTCCTGATGACATCCGATCTGTTGAGTGGTCTTATGAGCTGCTGTCCTTCATATTTTGGACTATGACTTTAATTGCTCTAGTAAAGTATGTTCTTCTTATAATCAGAGCTGATGATAATGGTGAAGGTAATGTAGCATCTACCATGTTTCATGTGAGTTGAATTTATTGGGGGATACTTCTATGCAGCTTGCTGCATAGAATTTTTGTGCAGATTGCCATTGTGTCACATGTGTAAGGGTGAGTGATATGTTGTGCCACTGAGTAGGTGGTAGCTACATGCAAATAATGGAATTGATTGAACAACTATGGCAATTTTTGTTATGAATTTTTCTGGTTGAGTTGATCCTTTTCCTTTAGCAGTCCGTGTCATTGGGTACTGCAGTTCATTCCCATTTCTTTTGGTGATATGATCTATACACATGATAAAATCCTCGATCAATTACCTACTTTCAAATATGCTTTCCATATTGGCTGTTGATGAGGAAGCCTTCATGAAGTCCCAATGAAAGCTGCAAATTAGCAACCCTCAAATCTGAAAGTAAAAACGCCATAATATGCTTCTGAAAATTACATCTCAATGCAGGTGGACCATTTGCTTTGTACTCACTACTGTGCCGGAATGCAAAAGTGGGCCTGCTGCCAAATCAACAAGTTGCTGATGATGAACTTCTGAATTATGAAATGGAAAACTTTCCTAAAACAAAGGTGAAATCAAGGGCTAGAAGAGCAATTGAAAAGCACAAAAGCAGCCACTATCTGATGTTGTTCTTAGCACTACTTGGTTCATGCATGGTGATTGCAAATGGAGTTCTGACACCTTCTATTTCTGGTCTGACAAAATTTTCCTTCAGTGTACATTTTAGTGGGGAAGCTAGCAATATTTGATCAGGAAGTTGGCCCAACGAAAATTATACATTAATGACCCACCTTTCAATGATCCAAACTTTTCAGGTTGCAGGTCACATGGGGGTCTGGTAACAACTAACAACCTGAATATCTCCCTTTTTGGATGATTTTAACTGTCTTCATCATACTTGCTCATTTCCTTTGCTGGGCTTTATCATCTGACTAGGGAGGTAGGTGCAGGACACACCCAGAAGAACAGCTTAAGCTTCTTGGCAGTCCCACCTTGCAAGTTTGACCAAATTAAAGGAATATCCTTTATGTGATCATATGAAACCTTGATAAACTTTACCTTCAAACAACTTCTGGTTTATTCTTGTGGCCTTTCTGTTCTGGCTTCAAAGTAATTGATTGTTCTTTTATGTTTTACAGTATTCTCAGCCTCGAGGGTTCTGGAACACTCACTGGAAGATCTTCCTAACAGATGTAAGCCATTTCACATAAAACTGCCAATATCCCTTAACAAAGGAACGTTCATAAAGGAACATTCTTTCCTTAGCATATTCTTGTTTTTCCATGAATCTTTGCTAATTTATTGTTGTTTTACAGGGCTCTCAGGGAAACATCAAGAAAAAGTTGACATGGAGATCAAAAGATGTGAGGGTGATACTGCAAAACTAGCATTGTATCCATGCTGTCCTAATATATCATCAACAGATATAATTTGGCATCATTCTTGTTGTACTTTCAATTCTTTTGGATAAGGAAAGCTCTTGGTTTGAGATGTTTGAAATCAGCCTTCTCTACTCAACAATTCTTCATTATATTACAATATCTGGGGAATACTCTTCTAATAATAGTGTCCCTCAAATGAAAGGTCTGGATTTTATACATCTTGACTCCACCAGCAGATGTTTTAGCTAAATAAACATTATAATAAGTTTTTTGTAACAGTAGATCCTCAAACTAAAGTATCCCATTGCATTATCTTAATCAATAAATAGCTTTTCTGGATCTTGTACATGTTGTCGTTATATGCAGATAGAAAGCTTCTTTACTTGGATAGCTACATTTGAACTTGACTAGTTATTACACAATTTTATGGTCTTTATGCTGTGAAATGTTCTTGGTCTTTAGACATACATTTCCATTTAAACTCATGTTCTGATCTGCAACATATATGTTCATGCCAATTTGATGCAAAAATGCTATTTATTGCAGATGCCACAGTTCCCATTGCATGTGCCATATTGGCAGGCCTTTTTGCTTTGCAGCATTATGGAACTCACAGGATTGGTTTCATGTTTGCACCAATTGTTGTCTCATGGCTCCTACTCAATGGTGGGATTGGTCTATATAATGTGTTTCATTGGAACCAAGAAGTTATCCATTCTCTTTCACCAGGATATATCTACAGGTTTATTAGAAACTTGGACTTGGGAAGTTGGAAAACTTTAGGGGTTGTTCTTCTATGCATAGCAGGTAGGCTATCAACATTTTCTTTTTCTATCTATGTACTTTTTTGTAATCAATTATTGTTGATCCTAAAGTATTTGATTACAGGATCGGAAGCTATATTTGCAGATCTTGGACATTTCTCGAAAAAATCAATCCAGGTATTGGGTGGAGTTGAAATATATGATTCTCAACCTGAGAATAGGCAGAGTCAGTGAGTTCTTAGAGTACATGCTGATAAGCACATTTATCATCCTTATCAAGCATTGGATGCTATTCACCACTGAAGAAGCTCACATGGCACATCAAGATAATCTTGATGTACAAACTTCAAATTTTCAATTTTGAATCTGAATCATGGCCACATTTAATTCATTGTCGATTGGTTGGAGCTGATTAATTGGTAATCTTTCAATCTTGTAATTTTCTTGGGGGCACAATGCATTGTTGGTGAGGCCTATTAGATCTGATATTCGCTTTATCAGTTTTTAAGGCTATATCAATAGCTGTAAAAATATATCAGTGTTTTTTTTGGTAATTTAATCTGACAAATAAGAAAAAGTAAAAAATGTTAGAAAAACTTCATGATAAATGAAGATAAATGTAAATATAAAATTTAACTAAAAATTGCTTTAAATGTTGACATTTATGACTAGTGTGGATACATATGAGACCTATACATACTACCCCAACAATTTAATATGCCTTTAATATGACTTTGATGATGGTGATGTTAAGCAGCCTCCATGAGCCTTATTTTTGGTAAGGAGAAATCATATAATTATATTTCTAAATTTCAATGGTATTTGCTATCTTCATGACTTGAAACATCACATTGGGTCTAATGTTATGTTATTTATTTGCTTATATTTGCAGTTTCTTTGTTCACTAATGTATATATCACCTATATATTTCCATTGTTTCGTGTTTATGATTCTATTTTTTTTTTACATTTATCATAATTTGTCATGATTATATTGAAAAATTCTTAATTTTTTCCATTATTAATTTTTTTTACTGAAAAGTTCCTGATAGAAATGATATTATCTCCACCAAAAATGATACCATCTCCAATATAATCAAAAACCTGCGGAGATAATATCTCTAGTATTATTGATAATATCTCCAATGGTATCCATAAAATTTGCAACCCCACCCCCCCCCACCCCCCCCAATATTATCATTTCCACTATAATAATATCTAGTTAAGATCTCCGAAGGTCCAAACAATATTATCAACAATAATATTGATTTTGGCATCACTGGCCAGATCAGGGTTCAAATCTGGAAGTTCTGTTTAGTGGGACTGGTTGCTTTACAACATTTTATCATCCCTGTGAAATCTGAGAAGTTCCTTGGGAAATAACTGGCTGTCTTATGTTTTTAACCAGCCATTCACTTGTAAAAGTTATGTATGATGTTTTGGTTTGAATGCTACTATTGCAGGTTGTTTTTGGCCTTTTGGTTTACCCTACTCTTATCATAACTTATATGGGTCAAACTGCATATATGTCGAGACATTACGACTATGTGAAACATCACGATATCCATCCCAACTTATTTGTACCTGGTAAGATCTCGTATTTGAACCATGGCTTTAGTTATCTTCAGTCCATGATACTAGTAAAGCAACAATAAGACACCTGGTGATATATTTTGTATGATGCATACAATAATGGCCAAACATTTATACCATCGCCCTGGATATGGTGGTTTGCTATTTCAAAAAATAAACTGG
This sequence comes from Pouteria campechiana, assembly GCA_036873735.1. Lineage (NCBI taxonomy): Eukaryota > Viridiplantae > Streptophyta > Magnoliopsida > Ericales > Sapotaceae > Pouteria > Pouteria campechiana. Next base: position 19,457 of record JAYJMB010049088.1, read on the forward strand.
ATTGAACCATGATGCCTGCCTTGTGGATGTCCAGAATAAAGGCCTGTTATTCAGCTGCAATAATCAGCCAAATTTTGAGAGAGAAGAAAGAACTGTATTTTCGGATTTGCTGAATTAAGGGGGGCTTTCAGCTGGTTGTTTATGCCGCCCTTCCAGACCATTGTGTGATTGCCATACATTTGCATTGTGTTCTATGAACAGGCTGCTTCATAAACTTCTAGCAACTTCTTATTCTGTTTGTGAGAAGAGTTTCTTATTGGTTTTTTACTTGTTGCAGGGAGCTTACATCATTTTTATACAGTGATGGCTTTGCTTGCTTCAGTTGTAGGAAGCCAAGCAGCCATCACTGGTACTTTCTCGATCATAAATCAGTGCCAGGCACTCGGCTGTTTTCCAAGAGTGAAAGTGGTCCACACGTCAGAGAAGATTCATGGGCAGATCTACATTCCAGATATCAACTGGGTATTGATGGTCCTTTGCATTGCCATCACAATTGGTTTTGCAGATATTAAACCTCTAGCAACTGCAACTGGTAAGGATACCTAACATTGATCAATATGCTAAAACACAAATGTCATTTTTTGCTATATATTCATTGTGTCTTCAGTTCATCCATTATATATGTGGCACGTATGTAAATCAAATAGAATGGGGAAAATTAGGATTCTATTTGAGTGGAACAGTGAGAACTTCCAGTTTTATGGTGTATCCACTGGATGTGAAATGGTTAAATCATGAATTTGGGAAGTTTTTGGGAAATGTCTGTCCACAGTCGAGTCCATAATGGAACCGTCAGATTGATGTTAAAGAAATGGCCTCAAAGATGTGGTGGTCCAGGCCATTTTCTCTTGGTTTTTTACTTGAATTTTTCAGGAATTAATGTAGTTAACTTCACTAATAATTGGAGTTGACTGTTTCTGCAGGCCTTGCTATAATCATTGGTATGCTGATAACCACTTGTCTAATGTCACTGGTAATAACTTTGTATTGGGAATGCAACTCACTTATATCAGCATGCTTTTTGGTCTTCTTCGGGACCATCGAAGTGATGTATCTTTCTGCCTGCATGATGAATTTTCATGACGGGGCATGGTTTCTTATCATCTTTGCGGTAATAATGATAATGATAATGCTGTCATGGCATTATGGTACCATGAAGAAGTATGAACTTGACATGAACAACAAAGTTTCAATGGATTGGCTTGCTGAACTAGGCCCGAGTCTCGGAGTTGCTCGAGTTCCTGGAATTGGGTTTATTTATACAGATGTATTGAGAGGGATACCAGCCTTCTTTTCTCATTTTGTTACTAATCTTCCTGCCTATCACCAGATTCTTATCTTTGTGTCTTTCAAATCATTGCCTGTGCCTTATGTTCCACCAAATAGGAGGTATCTTATTGGCAGGTTTGGGCCAAAGGATGACAGGGTGTACAGGTGCATTGTAAGATATGGATATCGTGATAGTATCCATGAGCGGGACTTTGAGGATAAGCTTATAATGAGAATTGGAGAATTTGTTTCTGTAGAAGATACTGATTCTGGGGTAGTGTCACCAGAAGGAAGAATGATTGTCATTGGGAATTTAGACCAGGCTGGAAATGCCTTGATTTCAGGAAATGATGCCGGCTCAACTGTGTCCCCAACTGGCTCGACAGATATTGAAGCTATGAACTGCCTACCAGTTGACATATCTAAGGTTCCTACAGCAGTGAAAAGAAAGAAAGTGAGGTTTCAATTACCCCCAGAGAGCCCCCAGATGTCACGATCTGTCAGGGATGAGCTACAAGCGTTGGTGGATGCTCTAGAATCTGGAAGCACATATTTCTTGGGCCAATCGCATTTGCATGTCCGCAAGGGGTCGAGTATGCTGAAAAGACTCCTGATCACAGGATACATTTTCCTTGACAAAAACTGCAGAGAGCAGTCGGTGGCACTGAACACCCCGCACTCTGCTCTTGTTGAGGTTGGTATGATCTACTCCATCTGAAGCCCCAGTCCAGATATATATTTTCTCTCCTCGACTGTTGTATGTATCCTTCAAAGAGCTTGTGCACTTGTTTTGGTTTTTAATAGATGCTCAGAGCTTCTTATGCTGAATATTGTTGTGTAATTACACCAGTCCATGGAATATAGATTTTGTATAGATGATGGGTATGGACCTCTGGTTTCATTTTTACTGTGGCTCCTTTTCCTCAAGATGGGGATGCGAATCTGTTCGCTAACTGGTTTTGTGAATCTTCATTACCATTCATGAGTGGGTTACAAAACCATTCCGAAAACAGAAATTAATGCTCAGGAGGTGCCTTTGCAAGCTGATTTCATGTTCATTCTCAGATGAGATAAATTTTGTTAGTCCATTTAAGTCTTTAGTTAAGATAAATTTTTGAATTTTATTTAAATAGGTGATGCTGAACATAATGAATGATTTGGATTCAGTGTAGACATCGTTGTGGGCCTAAAATGAACCATTTGCGTGGCAATTTCCATGATGATGTTACCATGGAATTATATACAGTTGTATTTCTCTTTCATCGAACCAATGAATGAAACGTCAGAAACAAAGATAATTAAAGGCTACCTGTAGGCGCAAATGTCGTCCAGTAATCCAACTAAGTTCCAGTCAACAGCTACAAGCAGCTGTTCTAATTGCCTGCCTCGTTCTCGGTGTTTATTTACATTTGTTGGGAGGCTATTCGTAGACACTTAAGATTTGTTTAGAGAGACAATGAATCCAAATTTGTCAAGGCAATCCGATTGGGTAGATTGTATTTGAAAGAGGGTGTAATAGAAAAAGTCTGATTATAGTAAAAGATGACATTAGTAAAATAGGTTTTTCAATAAAAAATAAGGAGAAATACTTAAAAATATAAGTAATGATGACACATTTCAAATCAAAGTGCTACTTCAATGAAGAAAAGATTCAAATAGGACTCTTAAATAGGTTTGTTTGGACCTCTAGCATATCTTGATGACAAACTTTATTTCATCGAAGCCGCCTGTCTTTAATCCATAGATAAAATATCTCCACAAATCATCTTAACTAGTTGCAATCATCACAAACTATATGGATCATTTTGTACTCTAGTATTGCAAGTACCCCATATTTCTTTGATATATGCATGATCATGCAATTTATGTTCTCCTCATACTAAATTGCATGTTCTCCTCATACTAATTTTATCTTCCGCATAGATCAAGCACTTCCAAGCTGTCATATACTTTTGGATTGCAAAAGCGAAAGCATTTCTGAATGAGCAATCCATACATTTACAAGGCAAGTAAAACCATCAAGAATCCAAAACAAAAGTATCGATATGAAGTGATGGGTCATATATCCAAAATACATCAGGCGCAAATCCAAATGACACTTAAAAAGCAAATATATTATATTCTAATGTTCTTTAGACATTTTTACATTAAAAGATGAACCAAGTCCTGAAAGCATCTGATACAAAAATATGCTTGAACATCCAGGAAATGTACATGTGAATATCATCCGGACAGCCTGTGGAAAAGGCGGTGGCAGTTATGCTGAGATAATTCTAAAGTCTACGTACGATGAGTGGAGCACCGTGCTGAGGACGAAGAGTTGCAACAGTGTAAGGAGCGTGCGCATATGAGGGCGAAAGTTCAAATGAGAAACGTTGTAGAATCATGACCAAAGCTAACCTTGCTTCAATAACGGCAAAGTTCTGCCCAATGCATATCCGGGGGCCCCACCCAAATGGGATTAAGGAGACTTGATTGTTTGTTGCCTTGGAGACCCCTTCAGCAAATCTCTCAGGTCTGAACTCCTGTGCATTCTCACCCCACAGGTCGGGGTCGTGATGGATGAGGATAACTGGCAGTAGAAGTTGTACCCCAGCTGGAAGAGTCATTCCTCCCAGCTGCATTTCCTTGTAAGTGCGCCGAACGAGGAATAATACAGGTGAGTAGAGTCGGAGAACCTCGTACAAAATCATGGTCACCTGCCATTGATTTCAACACTTGAATTCAAATTCAGTTATCCTATGTCAATTGAAAACATCAAAGGAAAATTTTGGTAAGCATGAAAGATCACGTGGTTAATCAATCAAGTAGAAAGACCTCACAATGGATGGCCTCTGTTGTGCAAATGTGAATGATTAGCCACATTTCATCCACATTTGATGCAATGTGTGGCTCAACAGAAGTGCTATTCCTCTGAACTTTGAACCATGACCTACTTGTCATCAACACTGCATTTCTTGCTTACTGGCATCACATGAAAGAGAAAACTCACAGTTTTGAGATGGCTTAAGCCATCAAAGTCCGGTTGGTTATTCCCATAGACTTGCAAAACTTCCTCCCTTGCGCGCTCTTGCCACCTTGGATGCATAGCCAGTGTGATCAATGTCCACGTTAGCAAGCTTGCAGTGGTCTCCTGACCTGCAAAGTAGAATAGCTTACACTCCTCCACCACATCTTCAATTGACATACTGACACTCTTGGAGTTGTATTTTTGTTGAGATTCTTTGAAGTTGGACTCCAATAGCAAGCCCAGCAAATCATCATTCTTCACTTCCCCTGCTTTCATTGCCTTCTCCCGTTTCTCAATCATATGCTTCAAAATAGCACGCACTTCTCTGTCAATTCTCTTTCTTCTAAGATTTTCTTTTGTTGGCCAATACCTGCAAATGATTAATTGTCAATTGGATCTCTTATTCCCTTAATGGTTTCTAGGATTCCCTTTAATAGATTACTGTTTGGAGTGGTTTAAGGCTGGTTTGGATGAAGAAATATGAATTGCAAAGTCCAGTTTAATTATGGAGTTGCCAAACAGTAAAAACGGAAAGTACCTACCAAGTTGTAGTTGCATTCCTGTCTCCACGTTAAAATGCCAAAGCACTTTAGAAGACATATTCCCATACCAATAGCTTAAAACCAATCAAGGCCTCTTTCCAATGTAGAATAACTTGAGAGCATCATCATAACACTACGCTTTTGTGGTAGAAATCTTGTCAACAGTTAGGATCTCAACAAGGTCTCCTATATTTCCTACCACAAGGCCATGGAAGCACCCTCCTTGCAAGATGCTTACGACCTTAATAGATTACGTGGCCTAACTCTCATACCATTTGATGCAGGCTAATTCACCCTAAATTGCGAAGGCTATTTTTATACTAATATCCTGAAACCAACCAAGCCTCATTTCTAATTTAGGAAAACTTAAGGCTGCATCAAGTACTCAACCCAATGTTAGCTGATTTTCCTACAGTTTCCCCTTTATAGAACTATGATCACCATTTAATCACATATAAATATAAAGTTCAATTGAGAATGGATTTACTAGTGGATTCTTAACTTTTTGGAAGTATGGAAATTGCAGTCTAATTTGATAAATTGAAAATAAACAGGAATGTTCTTCAGCCATCAAACAAATACGTGATACTTGGTGCCACTAAAATGAGGCACAACTCTTGAAGATCAGTCTCAAACCTGGTTTCTTAGGTCCAAAACTAAAGGGACCCTGTCTTAGTTTTAAAAATGAGGAATTCTACTAAATTGATGGTTTCATCACTTTGAGAAAGCAGGAAGTAGAATGAAATCCGTTGAATGCGGAATGACCATTCGCCTTTTAACATTTTCATCAAAAGCAATAACTAAAGAAGTAAAATTTTTACAGTTGCTTCTAATCATTTTCCTTGACATAGGGATTTTTCATTTCCTGTTCGGATGATGTCTTATCAATCAGTAAGGAGTAACATACAGAGCTAAAATTAGACAGCAAAAGAAGGCATACAAGAAGAGAATGAAAACATACCTGAGACCAGGTATGTACACCCTTTGAAACATTGGTATGACAAGCTCTGCCAATTCTGTTAATAGTTGGAAAATCCGCCTCCCTTCTTCATAGCTGCTACCAAATGCAGTCCTTGAGATAACATCAGCAGTCAAAGAATGAATTTCAGGCCAAACGTCTATTTCACAGGACTCATTGGAACCAACCTGCTTCTCCCATCTGCTGACCAGTTCACAACAGCTTGCCATGAATAATGGCAACATCCCCTATCAAGACAATGAAATAAACTCAAAATCAACAAAAGGATAGCAAATGCAAAACAACTCAGATACTGGTTAGCAATTATCACTATTCAAGAATTATGAACCAGATTGAATTTCTGGAACAAAATATAGGAATGGGCGCTTACTTTCAACTTCTCAACGTGGAAAGCAGGGTTGATGATCCTCCTATGTTTGGCCCATTTTTCACCTTCATGATCCACCAGCCCCCCGATTAACACCCCCTTAAGTGGACCCTTGGGTTTTTCATAGTGGCCAAATTTATTCGAAAGAACTTCTTTTATCAGCTCTGGTTCCATGATGTTCACTCTGGGAATTGGTCCAATCCATGTCATGGATGCTTTACCTGTGTTTTCGAAACTTTCAGTTTTCCATAGTTTCAGTGCCTTATGATGATGGACAGAGAAACAGATCATGTACTTCATAACAAGAAAAACGGCATGGAAAAAGATGGTTATGCTGAAAAGAAGATGATGCATATGCCTCAATCAAGATAACTTAGGTTGGAGATGCAAACAGACATTAAAAATAAAAAAAGCAAAGTGGCTGGAATTTATTCAAGAATGTAATATAATCAAGAAAACAGAACTTGGGCAAGTCATCAACATCTGCTTCTTCATGGTTTTCTGACTTTGTAAGCACTAAATGCCAACGATTAGCAACTTCTACTTTCAACCTGGGCTTCAGACACCACAAAAAAAATGGTGAGACGTGTAGTTGGACAAAATTTTCATCAAAAGTTCTGAGATAGATGAAATGTAGGCATTTAAAACTTCTTGGGAATTTTTTGCATGGCATCAGCAAGAAATTCAATCCAATGACGAGAATTTGTTGACTAAATCATCCTGGGTTTTCCAAAAATTCATACAAAGCCTGTCAATAAGATTAGCTATAATCTACGACAGATTTGAGAGGAAGAACGATATTCAAACGACCATCCTCATCAATTATTTCTGACTCTCTTGAGCATCCATAGTCGGATGATTTGACACATCTCATTGACAGCTATATAGTCAACAAGATTAGACAAGCCTCCAAGAGAAGAAAACATACTGACAGCAATGCAAATCTTTTGCCAACTAACTTATTTTATAACAAAGTGATATAGAATTAGCATATCCAGCTGCAACTTTGAGAAAACCGGAAACGAAAATGGCGACGATAAATACCGTAAGTCTTGACTGTCTGATGAAAGAAGGGTAAGACACGGGGCACGATCCGGTGAGAGAGATCCATGGGCTTGGACCGTGCTTCCTGCAAAGCCTTGAAATTCTCCTTGAGATTTCCAGAGAAAGGCCTGTAAGGTGGGCCACGGATGCCCTGCTTCCTCAGAGCCTTCTCCAGCCTCTTGGGTTTCAGCCAAAAGGCGTTGAAGGCGTTGCAAATCCATGACAGGATCAATACACCACTGATTGCTAGAAGAGAACTCAACGCAGAAATTCCCATCAACGCAGAAATCCCCATCTCTCTCTCTCCCTCCCTCCCTCCCTCGGACTTATGCCGGACAATTTGATGACGCTCTACTCTAGATGGACGTTATTTATTGAGTTGGCGATGGAAATTATGGCCATAAGACTTCTGCTTGTTAGTTTAAATTTGTAGTCATTTTCAGCCCTTGTGTGGTTTTGACACACTCCTTCGTTTCTGTTTATTTGCAGACACCTCCCTGAGGCCTATTGAGTATGCCCGGCTACTCTTTTTTTTTTTTTTTTTTTTCTGTCTATTTCTATACTCGTTTTCCTGTTTTTGGACAATAGAGACTTCATTCCTTGGGTCCAATTGGTTATATTTAAATGATATTTTTTCTTGAAAAAGATAATTTCTTATTACATATTAATCTCTGTCCATTTAAATTTTATTTATTCTCACTAGATTTTTTATCTAGGAAACATAAAGTAAAAGTAAATAAATAAATATACAATAGCTTGGATTAAATTGTTCCCATAATCCATCATCTTAAAACATACTGTTAAAAACTCCAAACCTTTCACTTAAATACGCTTCTTACTCATGCTTAATTTATAATTGTAATTGTCATATATACTCCTAGGTTTCCAACAGCCTCATATTTCCCATGAGATTTCGCCATTTCAGAAAAGCCCTCTCTGAATATCTGATGGTTGGTAGAACTATCAAATTCCATAAAAAAAAAAAAAAAAACGCATCCTCGTTCCTTTGTCTCAATGCAGATACAAGTTGGCTTGTTTAAAAAAAAAATGATGGAATGAATTTCAAATATAAACAATTATAAGGACTTTTCTGTGATTGCCAGGAAATGGAAAGGGATGGAAAGGGCAAGGATGGAAAATGTTCGGGAAATGACATCATGGATGACTAAACCGTCTTCCAGTAGCTTGGCCTACACGAATAAAATATAAAACCTCGGCTGGCTTCTCAAAGCAGACAGCATATCCCATGCATGCATATTTTTAAATGCTGCGTCACACGTGTTCGTTCGAGCGATATTTCTGTTCATCGCGCGTTCCTTAAATAAGGTTAATTTTTTGTAGACCAAAAAAATATATAAATCAGAAATTAAGTGGTCGCTAATTAACTAACAATCATATTTACCTATCTAATTAAAAATTATATCCTTCATAATTTGGATGATATACATATGACACGTTAGAAAATACACGTGATCTTAAAATAATTTCTTTCTTGTTTTTCACTCACCTGATTAATGATTTAAAAAAGAGCTGTCGTCATTGCATTAGTAAACAGGGTATAAGGTTGCCCAACACTAACTTTATATATAAAATATATGTTTAACTCTAACCTTTATCTTACTTTTAAAACTTTTATCCAGCCTTTACCCAAACCCTTATAGTTCAGTTTAGGTTTGAGTTTTTAATACATACCAATACATTAAAGGGTAGATAAAAAATCCAAAAATATTTCTTATATAGTGTGTAATAAATACAAATATTTTGCTTCCAAATGTTGGAAAGGTGAATAGTGACAGCGTCTAATTAATCAACAGTCTTTGCTACACTATTTATTAATAGACTGATGAACATGTTCTGTCAGCTAAGAGCTGACAAATGTAGAGAGATTTCTTAATGCTCATTCATTGGTGCATTAGAACCAAATACACTAAGGATGGTTTCCATTTGTCTAACAAAAAAGACCCAAATGTGATACATAAATTGTAATGCCTTTTTTTGGGAATGATATAATCTTAACCAAAGCTAGCACTTGTTACTAAGAATATATCCCACGAGATAGACTGGGGTGACATAAGCTTCTCATCTCGCATATGTAAAAGCAAACTATCACTTAAAAGCATGTTTAATAACAAGGACAAAAAAGAAAATAGAGAGATTAAGATGAAATAAATATATATATTTTTTGTAAATAATCTTTCTCTTTTTTTTAACAATGACTGGGTTTAAGTGCTCAAACCCTGAATCTAAACCAAACCTATTGTTCAGTTGGGTTTAGGTCGAGCTCTACCTACTTTGTATTTTTTTAAAAAGTTCATCGCTCAATCCTAGTGAAATTTGGGGCGGTTTGGGCGAAACCCCGAAACCCTAATTGAAACCTATGCAAAAGGAAAATGGTGCATTCCAATAATTGAACTAGGGACCTCTTGCACCCTAAGCAAAAATCATAACACTAGACCAAATGCCCAAGTTGGTAATATCAAAACTACTTAAAACTATTATAAAGTAAATAATTCAGCCCCCCGTTGTGTAGAAATTTCCTATTTTGGGTCATTCTATTTCGTTGGCATGCATCGCTACCTGCAACTCCCCACCTCCTAAGCCCACGAAATAATGGCCAAAGTAGTAGTCCTCAAGCCAACTCACTGGGCTTAGATTTGACTAACATAGAGCTCACTGGGCTTAGATTTGACTAACATAGAGCTCACATGGCATGCATCGCTTACATCAACCATTTCGCCGAAAAGATATTTTACAGTGACAAAAAGGTATGTTCATATATAACTTAGGATTACTCTTATCATGCATTTGATGCAGGGTTAGGTTTATACCCCTCCCAAGCCACTGATCAAGTGCAACAGTATTTGCCATCAATCGCCATCATTCCTAGGTCAACATGAAACCTCAATCGAGGGAATGGCGCTTTTGGTTGGTATGGGTGGGAAAACATTCTGAAATTTTTAAGTCGGATGTCTAGTTCTAACATATGTTTAATTATTGTCGTATTTTTATGCTTTTTTATTTAAATTGCGAGTGGAAATTTACAAAGTTTGGGCTCATTTTATCCATGAGATACACTACAAGAGAATCAGCCAAATGCAGCCATTACTTTCGCTGCATTTGATCAAAAAATCGCTGCATCTAGTCAG
>JAYJMB010049099.1:0-29810 GCA_036873735.1 Pouteria campechiana
TGGGTTTCTAAGATGCATTGTACTTTTCCTTTTAATCAAGGGTTTTCTCCATTGTGGAGATGTAATTAGGACCACTTCTGGTCTGGGATGTGAACATACAATTTTTTTGATGTATACAGCAAATGTAATCAATTGAGGAAAAATTAATAATAATGGAAAAATCCTTTGGTATTTTCCAAAGGTGGCCAATTCCGGTCACGTCGTTCCATTTGCATTTATTTCTTCCTCATCTTCTTGTTATTCGATCAAACATAACATAAGAACAAACATTAATTGTTTAAACTGATGAGACTAAATAGGATTAATTTGGTGAATTCAGAAACCCTTAGATGTTTTAATCACTATCTCTTTTATCTGTCCAAAATCTACATCATTGCCACAGTCCATTAGTTAGGATTTCTTTTCATTTCATTCTTTTACCAAAATTTGATTCTTCAAACAAAATTTAGAGTTAGAGTAATTTGGTACTTAGTATACATAGTCCTCATGGGAATGATCTCTTACTTACACTTTATTACTTGTTGAAGACACATGCAATTGCATTGAAAAATCTATAAGAAGTTTTTGGCACCGTTGCTAGGGATGAAAGTTGTGCCAATATCAAAATTAATAACTCTAATTTTACTCTGAAATTAATTCTTTTATCTTTTGTTATTCAATGCAAAATTTTTTTTCTTTTGATGAGAATGTAAAATATTATATTTTATTCCATTAATACTTAATCTTTTATGCCTATTTGATTCCTAAATATACTCATTATTCTTATATTTTGATTTAGTAGACAATTGGAGGGGTTAAGTGCAAAAAGAAGTCAATTGAAGGATTTTGGATAATTTCAACATCACTCTATATTTTGGGCATAATTCTCTCATCCAACTTCCAATTGAGATGATTAAAGATGTTTTGGAAACAAAAGAAAAATTTTTACAACTTTCATGGTTGGAGTTTTTAAATATAAGGACTATATCATGGGAAAAAATAGGAAGAATGCCAAAGTCAGGATGAAGTGTAGAGGAGAAGAAACAAGGAGCAAAGCACCGAAGGTAGCAGACTGGCGCTACCGGCACCAACCCACTTTACACCACCACCACACTGGGCAGCAAGGTGGCACCGACGGTGCCTGGCTCCATTCCCCACTTTTCAGATTTTGTAGATTTTATGATTTTTGAGTATTTTTGGTTCTGTTTAAATAGCAGTTTCCTAGGGTTTTTGAGAGTTCTTTTGCTAGGGTTTAAAGAGGACTTCTTGGTGGCTTTTGACAGAGAATTCTCTCTCTTCTCTCATTTATTTTATTTTCTTTGTTATTTCATGGCCCTGTGTGGCTAAACTTTTATTCTTGGTTTAAGGAGATAGAAGCTTCAGAATCAATATACTGTGAGATCAAATTTGTCTTAATTATTCAATTTATACTTTCAGTATTGAATGTTCTTTTTGTTCATGATTAAAATTATTATGTTTAATTATTATGAGGCCTACTAGTTTATTATTTATTGCAATCTATTGCTAAATTAGATATCAAATCTATAATTGTTTGATTCCTATAATTTATGAAGCAACTAGGGCTTAATAATTTATTTTTATTGCAATTGTTAAATCTTAGGAAGAATATTTGACTAAATTAAATGCAACAACTATTGCTTGTACTGTTTAGCTTCACCAATCTCTATAAATCTTAGTGTCGCTATTAGATTAAACCTTTTATGCTTGTCTTGTGTTGTTTAGTGGTTAGGGTTAATTGGAACACTGATTTTTAATTAACTATGTTGAAGGAGAGATAGGAAAAATAATTTCAATGGTGAATATTTAAAGTATGAATTGATTTATAATTGCATAAATGATTAGTTACGAGATTTTGATGGTGGATGTTAACTTGAACCAAGATTTTCTTCTCTGATAGATTTCTTTTATAACACTTTCTTCATTACATTCAAAACCCCCATTTCTTGTTCACATTGTATAAAACTAAGCTGGATACTCCTCATAGGATCGACCCTTATTCGCACTACTATAGGTAATTTAATTGGAGTAAGGTTCTAAATTTGGTTGCCTACGATAGCATGGCAAATTTTTGGCACCGTTGCTGGGGAGATATTCTAGTTAATTTTTGTGCTTTTGTAATTTTTCCTATTTATTTTTTTTTATTATTTTAGGGTTTATTAGATTTTTTTATTATTTATGATTGTTACTCAATCTTCTAATCAAGGTGATTTGCGGTACAAACCAGAAATTAAAAGAACTTTGCATAGGTTAAGGAGTGAAGCTCGAAGAAATTTTGAAAAGGAGGAAATTTTGGCTGAAACTCGGACTTTGAAAGAGCTTACTACACCTGATTTGGATTAACAACCTTTATGCATAACGCTTCCTACTTTAGATGTTACTTAATTTTGAACTAAAATCTAGACTAATACATCTCTTGCTCACTTTTCATGGTCTTGTAGGTGAAGATCCTCATAAGCATTTGAAGGAATTTCATGTGGTGTGCATAAGTATGAAACCAATAGGGGTGACTGAAGAGCAAATCAAACTCAGAGCCCTTTCATTCTCTTTGAATGATTTGGATAAGGATTAACTTTAGTATCTACCATTTAGGAGCATCATAACATGGAATGAAATGAAGAGGTTACTTTTGGAGAAATATTTTCCAGCTTCAAGGGCGACCAACATTAGGAAGGAAATTTGTGGTATGAGACAACATAGTGGAGAATCACTATACAAATATTGGGAGCATTTCAAGAAATTATGTGCATGTTACCCCCATCATCAGATTAGTAAGTAGTTACTCATCCAGTATTTCTGTGAGGGACTTCTACTCACTAAAAGGAGCATGATTGATGCTGCTAGTGGAGGAGCTTTGGTGGATAAAAATCCTAAAGCTGTAAGGAATTTGATTGCAAATATAACAACTAACTCACAATGATTTGGCAATAGGCTTGACTCTCTATCCAAGCCTATTAATGAGGTAAGTGTTTCCTCCCTTGAGCAATAGATTGCAGGTCTAACTTCTCTTATTCGTCAATTGGCTGTAGGAAATATGTAAACAGTGAAAGCTTGTAGAATTTGTTCAATAGTAGGATATCTAACTGATGTATGCCAAACTCTTCAAGAAGAACCTATTGAGCAAGTGAACGTGATGGGTAGTTTTTTTGGACAACCACAGAGGAAGAATGATCCTTATTCTGGAAGTATGATCCTTATTCTAACTCATACAACCCAGGATGGAGGGGATGGAGGGATCACCCTAATTTCAGCTATGGCAATCCACAAGCAAATCAGGTCACAGCTCAAAATTGCCCGAATTTCTAGTAGTACAAGCAACCATACTAACCTAGACCACAATAGAGATAAACTTCTAACTCTAATATGTCTTTCAAAGATATTGTTAAATCTCTTGCCTCTAACACTTTGCAATTTCAACAGGAGACGAAGGCTAGCATTTAGAGTTTGGAGACTCAGATGAGTCAAATGGTAAAAACAATCAATCGGCCAAAGACACAAAATTCAGGAAAGTTACCTTCTCAAATGGTGGTAAACCTAGGAGATAATGTGAGTGCAATTGTTTTGAGAAGCGATAAAGAGGTTGAAATTCTAAAAAAGATGACTCCCACACCAATGGAGAAAGTAAAGGAGAAAGATGTTGTTACAGACAAGAACCTTCCTAAGGATAATGAAGTAACTCAATGTAAGTTTTCATCTCTTTCCGAATATAAACCAGTACTCCCTTTTCCTAAGGCTTTAGCAGAATCTCAAAAATTTGAGCGATATCAAGTTCTATTTGAGACTTTTCTAAGTGTGAGGTAAACATTCCACTTTTTGATGCCCAAAATAAGTACCTCGTTATGCTAAATTCCTGAAAGAATTGTATATAATAAAAAGAAAATAGAAACTTAAAGTGTATGAGAAGGTGAGAGTAGGGGAGAATGTTTCTACAATCATTCAAAGAAAACTCCCTGCATTGTGTAAAGATCCAGGTATGTTTACTATCGCTTGCATGATAGGTAACACTAGACTTGAAAAGGCCATGTTAGATTTAGGAACTTCTATTAATGTCATGCCATATTCTTTGTATGCTTCTTTAAAACTTGGACCTTTAAAGAAGACTAATGTTGTGATTCAATTAGCTGATAGATCCAATGCCTATCCGAAAGGTATAGTTGAGGATGTTCTTATGCAAGTCAATGATTTAATCTTCTCTACTGATTTTTATATGCTAGATATGGAGAATGGTAATCATACTACTATTGAGTTACCAATCTCTAACAAGAGCCTTTTACCCTCTGTTTTGCAGGAATCTAATCTAGATTTAAAGCCTCTTCCTAGTCACCTCAAGTATGCATTCCTTGAAGATGGAGAAACCTTGCCTGTATCTTCAAGAAACCTTGCCTATGATCATCTCTAGTAAACTCAGTGCATTATAAGAAGAAAAGCTTGTGCGTGTTCTTAAAAAGCATAAGAGGGCTATTGATTGGATAATGAAAGATATTAATGGATTTGACCCATCTACATGCATGCTTCATTATTTCCAATTTGCAATTGCTCTAGATTGAAGAAAGATGCAGTGAGTTGAGCCAACGACTATAAACAAAAGCGTTGCTTGGGAGGTAACCCAAGGAGAGTTTGTGTTTCTTTTTCTTATTTCTTTGTTATTTCAGCATTTATATTATAATCATTTTTGCATCTTCTTTACTTTTGACCTTATATTCGGGATAATGTAAGTTTTAAGTGTGGGGGAGGGGATTTAGATTGAGGTTTAGGTTGTGTTTTTTTTTTGTTTTGTTTTTATCTTTGCTTTTATTTTAAAAAATAAAATTCTTTTTTGAGAGCGAATTGTTTTACCCTTTGTTTTGGTAGTTTTTGATGATTTTGAGGTTGAGTATGTCATGAGCAAGATTCAACTAAGCTTGAAAAATTCATAACATGATTAAATAAGTAATCTTTCGATATGCAATTACTTGGTTTAGTTATTTTCCTTGAGAATGGTGATGACTAAATTTCATAGATAAGATTTTGAGCCTTTAGATTGACACATCCACATCAGTCTTATTTTTTTCTTCAGGAGAGATATTCTTCCATGGATTTATTTATCTAGAACTTGCTTTAATTCTCTTTGAGATCACATTAATACATGCAAGCATGAACATGATTAAGGCCCTTCTTTGTTATGAACTATATGAGCTAAATAGCCTACCTTGTGATTAATTTTTCCTCTTGTTGAGCTCTTTTGAGCTTTATAGATTTTTAATGTGAACCTACGTTACAAACTTTAAGCCTAAAAGAAAAAATAATATCTTTACCCAAGCCATAGATCTAGTGAAGCATGGGTTATCATTGTGCTATATATGGGTGTGTAAAGAAATAAAGTGTGGGGGTGTCGAAATTTGTGAAATGGCTATGATTAGTGAAATAAAATAGATTGTTGTTCTTAAAATTGAAAAATGAAAAATGTGTCAAAGTGAAAGACAAAAAGAAGAAAATGTCAAAATTCCAAGGAAGGTATCTATTTATACATAATGTATTCAAAGGTGAAAAATGTTGAAGAAAATAAGTGGCTTTACATGTCTTATATATTTAATATTGAGTTGATTTATTTATACTTCACTAGTTTTAATGGATTTTGAACTATATTCCTAAATATTTCTCATTTTTACCCTAAACCCCATTACAACCCATGAAAAGTCCCTATGATTCATGATATGCATGTGATCCTAATGATTGAGAATGAGAAAATATGCAAGTATATGGTAGATCATTTTCAATGGAATGAATTTGAGTGGAACACATACCCTTCAAATACATGAGAGTAGAGTGTTTATTTGCATGATGATTCTACATATTTAGTTTAATCCATCTTCAAGAGAAAATGCTTACTGAATGATTATAGGTTGTGTGAGAATAATTTATTCATGATATACTATGAGTTTTGAAGAGTTTTGGTTATTCTTTGTTTATGATAATTTCAACCTTGATGTTCTTTTGGGAGAGAGCAAATTTGAGTTTTGTCCGAGGACGAGCAAAAGTTAAGTGTGGGGGAATTTGATGAGAATGCAAAATCTCATATTTTACTCTCTTAATACTTAATCTTTTATCCCTATTTGATTCTTAAATATACTCGTTATTCTTATATTTGATTTAGGAGATAATTGGAGTGGTTAAGTGCCAAAAGAAGTCAATTGAAAGATTATGGACAATTTCAGCATCACTCTATATTTTGGGCATAACTCTTTCATCCGACTTCTGATTAAGATGATTAAAGATGTTTTCGCACAAAAAGAAAAATTTCTACAACTTTCATGTTTGGATCTTTTAGAGATAAGAACTATATCAAGGGAAAAAAGGAAGAATACCAAAGTCAGTATGAAGTGTAAAGGAGAAGCAACAAGGAGAAGAGCACCGGATGCAGCAGACCAGCACCACCGGCACCAACCCACTTCACACCACCACCACAACGGGCAGTGAGGTGGTGCCGGCGATGCCCATCCATTCCCCACTTTTCAGATTCTATAGACTTTGAAATTTTTGCATATTTTTGGCTCTATTTAAATAGAAGTTTCCTAAGATTTTTGAAAGTTCTTTTGCTAGGGTTTGGAGAGGACTTCTTGGCAGCTATTGATAGAGAATTCTCTCTCTTCTCTCTTTTATTTTATTTTCTTTATGATTTCATGGCCTTATGTGGCTAAACTTTTATTCTTGGTTTAAGGAGATAGAAGCCTCATAATCAATATACTGTGAGATCTAATTTGTTTTAATTGTTCAATTTATACTTTGAGTATTAAATATTCTTCTTTGTTCATGATTATGATTATTATGTTTGATTGCAAGGAGGCCTACTAGTTTATTATTCAATGCAATCTTTTGTTAAATTAGATATCAAATCTGTAATCAGTTGATCCCTCTAATTTGTAAAGCAATTAAGGTTTAAAAATTTACAGTTATTGCAATTATTAAATCTTTGAAAGAATATTTGACTAAATTAAATACAACCGTTGGTGCTTGTGTTGTTTAGTTTCACCAATCTCTAGAAATCTTAATGCTACTATTAGATTAAACCTTTAGCGCTAGTCTTGGGTTGTTTAGAGGTTAGGGCTAATTAGAATGCTAGTTTCTAATTAACTATGTTGAAGGAGAGTTAGGAAAAATAATTTCAATGGTGAATATTTAAAGCATGAATTGATATATAATTGCATCAATGATCAGTTACGAGATTCTGATGGTAGATGTTGACTTGAATGAAGATTTTTTTCTCAGATAGATTTATTCTATAACACTTTCTTCATTACATTCAAAACCCCTTTCTTGTTTACATTGCATAAAACTAATCTAGATACTCCTCATGGGATTGAACCTTATTCGTAATACTACAGGTAATTTAACTAGAGTAAGGTTTTAAAGTTGGTTGCCTACAACAACACACCATCTTTTTAAAATTTTTGATAGGCGAATGCGAAGATCTAGGAGCAAAAATTTAATCCCTTTTGATTCTAAGATAGAATGTACACTTCAAGGAATTAGAAGGGAGAGAAGAAAAGCTTTCAGTCAATTGCATCCCACTATGGCTAATCCAAGAGAAGTGAATGAGAATCATCCATAGTTGTTGCTGCAGAATTATGCATTACCCACAGGCATCGGAATACAACCTGTGATTAGAAGGCCAACCATTGTTGTCAACAATTTTAAGATAAAGCCGGTGACTTTACAGATGATCCAAGGAGCTCGATTCACTGGATTGCCTAATGAAGATCCAAATGCTCACATTGCCAACATTTTGGAGATATGTGATACTTCCAAATACAATAGAGTCTTTTATGATGCCATTCATCTTCGGTTGTTCCCTCTCTCTTTAAGGGATGAAGCAAAATTTTGGTTGAATTTCTTGCTTGCAAACTCTATCATTAGTTGGGATGATATAGTTTAAAAATTTCTTGCCAAATTTTTTCTTCAGCAAAAACAGTAAGAATGCGGATGGAGATCAATAAGTTTGCCTAACATGAAGGCAAAAATCTTTATGATGCTTAGGAAAGATGTAAGGAGTTGTTGCGATAGTATCCACATTAGGGCTGCCCAAATGGATGTAGGTTCAGAATTTTTATAGTGGTCTGACTAACACCACCAGAACTTTGATAGATGCATTTGCAAGTGGAATGCTAAGGAAGAAATCAAAAAATGAAGCATATGAGCTAGTGGAAGATATGGCCACCAATCATTTCCAATGTCCAAGTGAGAGAGTGATGGCAAAGAAAATAGCTGAGTATATGAAGTCGATGCTCTTTCTACTATCATTGCTCAACTTGTTGCTCAAGCCACTACTATCAATGCTCTCAAGCAGAATTTGAGAGTAAATGCTATTCAAACTCCACAAACTTTCTATGATTTTTGTCAAGGCAATCATCCAAGTGAAGAATGTTAAACCGATAATCCATTAATGCAAACTCAACCAGAAGAAGCACAGTTGTTGGAAACTTTAATGGTAGTAGTAGCAATAGAACAATCCTTATTCCAACACATATAATCCAGCATGGAGAAACCATCTGAAATTTTCTTGGAGAAATCAACAAAATATGGGGTAGCCTCAGTAAGGATTTTCTCAGCAGAGAATTCAGTAACAAGGAATTTAGCAGCAGAAACAAGAAAAGGCAACAGATTTGGAAACTGCACTAGCTCAGTTAGCCAATACCACAAATAAATTTATAGCTAAGATAGATAATTTCATGGATGAGACAAGAACCACTCTGTAAAACCAATCTACATAGATTTGAAACCTTGAAGGTCAAATGTCTCAAATGAAAAATATGTTCAGTAATCACCAATAAGGAAACCTACCAAGCAACACTCAAGTGAACCTAAGAGAACAATACAAAGCAATCACTTTAAGAAGTGGGAAAGAACTAGAACCTTCAGTGAGCAATGGAAGGGAGAAGACATAAAGCCAAGAGCAAGTGGAAGTATTTCCTAAACCACAACCTTTGCCTCCTCAAGATCTCATAGTTTCTATACCCTCCTCAGCAACTAAAGAAAATCAAGTTGGATAAGCAATTTGCAAAATTTCTAGAAGTCTTTAAGAAGCTTCACATTAACATCCCATTCACTGATGCTCTAGCACAAATGCCAAGTTATGTGAAGTTAATGAAAGACATCCTTTCAAACAAGAGAAAGCTAGATGAGTATGAGACAGTTGCTCTCACTGAAGAATGCAATTCCATTATCCAGAGGAAGTTGCCTCCAAAGCTCAAAGATCTAGGAAGTTTCATTATACCATGTGTCATTGAAAAGGCACTATGCGATCTACTAAAAGAGCATTGATTGAAGTGCAAAAATGTGAATTAAAGCTCTAAGTTCAAGATGCTGAAGTGATATTCAAGGTATTCAATGTAATCAAATATCCAATGGCAAGTGACAATTGCTTTCAGATAGATACAATGGATACTTTACTATCACAATGCTTGGGAAGTTCAGAAGATCCATTGGAAACTAGTCTAATTTATCCAAATACTTCTAATCTTGAAGAAGAAGAGATCACATAAATTATTCAGTGGCTGGAATCTTTTGGTCCAATGGCTTCTTGTGTGGAGGCTTGGGTATTTTAGAATAGGTGAGAGGGAAGAAGATAGCGCTATCAAAAAAGTAGGGTAGGTTAGGTGGAAGGTTTGGGTGCTAGAATTGATGGGGTATGAGATTTAAGTTTGCTTTTCGTAGTTCTAGGCTTCTTGGTTTGTTTGATCTAGGGGGAAGGAGGGATTGGGATGAAGTTGGGATCAGTGAGAATAACTATTGAGACATCTTCAGGATGGCAGCCTAGGTAGACTATTGTGATTGGAATCAGCCTAAGTCTTTCCATGCAACTTGAATTGCTTAGTTCTGATAATGGGATGGTCTTGCCTTCCTTGAGTGCATCCATGTTAGTCTTGAGCCTCCCATAGTATATTTCACGTGGGAGATAGAAGATGTTGGGATCAGAGGTGTCAATGGGGGTTTGAGACTAATATGGAGGTGTTGGTTTGGGTTTAAATTTAGGTGGGGCTTTCTTTTTGGAGGTTGGTTGTCTTTTTGGAGGAGATTTTTGTTTGGGAACTAGTATAGGCTGGGTGGTAGGCTTGGATGAGGAAGGTTTTTGTGGGAGATTGGATTCCTCTAGATAAAGAGGAGTCTAGGAGTGGTTTGGGTTTATAGTTCTTCAGAGTGTGAGGAGGATCCTTAAAGAGAATGATGTTGGCTGTGAATTTGGGATCTTCAAACTCAGGAAAAGGGAGGTCATTAAGTGTAGCAGTTTGGTTTGTTTTAGGAGTGGAGAAGGAAGGTTATTGCTACATTGATCTCCTTTCTAGTTTAAAAATCTTGGGAGGTCATTTTAATTTTCTTTGCAACCTTGACAGGGGCTAGTGGAGTGGGTTTTGGAAGTATTGGAGGTTGGATGGTAGGAGTTTGGAATGTGGCTTGAGGAATGGGTGAGTAATAGTTTTAAAGGGCTATGTGGATGTTTAGGTTATAGATAGGACAACTTGGGATGATGGTGGTGGTGGAAGTTTGGGTTTAGGTGGATGAAGTGGAAGTGTGGATTTTTGAGGTTGAGGTGGTGGTGTAGGCTATTGAAGTTGTATTTATAATGGAGATAGATGAAAGAAGGACATAGGATTAGTTAAGACAAATGGGAATGACTACCCTAGATCTGTAAGATTCATCTTCCATCTCAGGGTATGAGAAATGGATATCTCTGGTGTATTGACCATATTGATGGAGTTTGTCTCTAGCTGTTGTGATAGTTGTTAGTTCCCATATGATGGCTTAACCCAAGAGGGGAGGGGTGAATTAGGTTTATAGAAAGTTGTTACTTAACCCCTATTAGATTAATTTTTCTCTTTTCATACTTATATGAAATGCAATATGAAATAAATAATGAAGTAGTAAAGTGCAGGAAAAGTAAAGTAATTACAAATAGCACAGACAAACAATATGATTTTTATAGTGGTTCAGGCAACCTCCCTACTCCACTCTTCCAAGAGCACACTCTCCTTTTGCTTTGGGTTCCACTATCTCATATAATGGAAAACATTAGTGCACACAGCACTCTTCTAGATTCCATCTCTAGGGGGCATGAACTAGTGCAACCAACACTCTTCTAGATCAGCTCAAGGGGATATAAACTAGTGCAACCAACATTCTCCTAGATCAACTCTAGGGTGCATGATAGTGTAGCTCTTGTCTATACTCCAATAGACAGTCACCGCTATTCTTGAGCTTAGTCAACACTTACCAGCTCAAGGTAATTACAAACATATAAGGATATGAAAGTTAAGTACACTTTACAAATATCTCAAAGAATTGCTAGGGGAGACTTGATATTTAAGTAGCTCTTGATATTGTAGAAGATCTTACCTTTGTGTATGAAGAAGGAAGCCTTATATAAAGAATGTGAAGTTGGAAGCTCTTGAATAAATGAAGAAGGTTTTAGCTCTTTGGCCTTTGGTTGCTTGAGGATAATAAAGTTAAAGCTCAAAGAAATCTTCAATTTGGAAATGTAGTAACCTCTTCTCTTTCTTTAAAACATCCCTTTATTTCTCCTTGAATAGTTCTTTCAAGAAGGATGGGTTTCAGAGTTGGAGGGGGTTTTTTGGCTTTGAATTTAGAAGAATGTTGAGATTTACTGTCGTTGCAATGTTCTTCTTTCCAGATTGACTTTTCATAGCTACAAACACTGCAATGCTGTATATTGCCTGAAATGGGGACTGAATAGATCTGCATAAAATCCAGATGAAGTATATTATTAGTCACATTTCTGTTGATTTCAGACAAAGGCATAACTTTTAATTATATGCGTTCTTCTGGAGTTAATCTCAGATGAATTCTCTCTTTGGTTCATGTCCACCAGTTGAAGCTTCGTCTTATGGCATTTGTCCAAAGTTAATAACAAACAAACTCTGATGCGCGTATGAAGTCGGACTAGGATTTAGACAAAGTTTACTTGTATTTTTCATCTTTTTTTTTAGACAAAGTGGGATGAACTCTCTTTTGCTCCACATTTGTTCAAAGGTAATATCAGACAAAGTTTATCTTTGGTTTTCTTTAGTTAGACAATGTTCCTTCACATTGTATGCATTTGTCTGGGCTTTTGGTTATTTAGATGAAGTTCGTCTTCACTTCTTAGCTTCTTCATTTTCATTTGTGCTAGTTCCTGGTGAAGTTGCCTCTTCTGCTTTGTCTCTGACAAACTCTAGCTTGGTCATTCTAGATTGTCTAAACATTTTCTTCTTCTTAACCTTGGCTTCTTGTTGAACTTGTTTCTGTCTTTGCTTTATATTTGTCAATGAGAATCTCTCTTTAGATATTTTAGACAAAGAAAGTTCTTTGTAGCACATCTTAAAGCCTCTATTTTCTTCTTCCTCTTCTTCTGAAATGTGGTCTTCATATTTTTAGCAATTTAATCCTTCTGAAATGTAGCAAATGGTTGAGGCAGTTGATTACGGTTCTGCACTTAGAAATTTCTATACTTGTTACATTGTTAGCTTTCAAATGTATTATTTTATTAGAATATATTTGTCCTCATATAATTTGCACATGTTGTGGAGAAATGATAATAGGTATTATCATTCAAGCACATAACATGATTCAACATATTATCATAATCAAGATTAAGTGCATAATTAATGTACACTTGTATAATTTAAACTTTCATACATTCCAAGCACCATTGTTCATAATTTAAGTTTACTAGAACACCCATATTATTAGCATAAATTATGTCTTAATTACAAGTTTTGTTGTCATCAAAATTATATTCAATAATCCTGACAACAACATCCAAATTGACTTGCTTTCTGGTCATATGCTCTTAGAATGGAATGAAGATGGGGTTAGATAAGACATCTGACTTAGTTTCAAACTAATCAGATGAATCGAATGAAGAACTTATGATGGTTGGTTGTTAGGAGATTTTGAAATTGATTTGGTTAGAGGTTGTGATTCTGGTTTAAATGGAAATGAAAGTGGTTGGTATGGAATGATGGTAAGGAATTGAGATTGGATTGGTGGAAGTGGTGGAAGGATTGATGGATGTTGAAGGGAGGTAGCTTCATAGATTTGGGTCATTGAGTGAATGATGTTTGTGGGAGGATTTGAGGGTGGATTAGTTTGGGAAGGAGACCGAGGTTTAGTGTTTGGTTGAGAAGGTGAGTGTGTGGGTGAGAGATTAATTGATCTAATGGATGATGGAGTTTTGTGGTGATGGAAGGTGACAAACTAGATTGAGGATTTGGCTGGTTGAGGTTGGGATCTTATAGACTCAACCAGGGAAATCAATGTATCTAATTTCAGATGCACTGATTCCTTAATTTTGTCTACCCTAAAGTATAGTAATGACACACAAATAACCTCATAATATATCATATTTTTATATCTAAATTCACATGTTTAAGATCTTCTTTTAATATTTTTCAGTGGATATTTTACTTAACAGAGTTTGTTTTGTTGCAGACATAAAAATTTGTAAAATGAAACTGAAGATTAAAAGGATGTTACTTTAAAGTAATTTTTGGGACTAATGAAGGCATATTTGAAAAATGTATTTAACATGAAAATTTTAGTCTTTGTTCTCAGATTTTAAATGTAAAAAGAATTACTTGATTCTAAATTTATATGAGAAAGTTACGGCTAAAATAGTGCAATTGTCTGTAAAGTTTTACATTCATTTACTTTTTCATATGACAGAAGGCATCATTTTGAAGGCTCATGACTCATTGAAGATGGATGATTTAGACAAAGTAATCAACATAAAAGTTGTATCCCCTAAAATTATCTATCCAATTCAAAAATAACAAAACAATTCTGAGTTCATACAAGAAAGTTATGATCAAAACAGTGGTACTCTCTCCAAAAAACTCCAAAATATTAATTTTAGAGATAAAATAAAAGGTGGTACTTTGAGATCATACAACTCAAGATACAATTAGAATTAGGAAAAGTGATTAATTTAAAAGTTCTATATATTCAAATTATCTATCAAATCAACAAAAATCACTCAATTTAGAGTTCATATGCGAAAGTTCTAATAAACCTGTTCTGAAACACCAAAACTTTGAAGTAGACTTGGTGACCTCGAAGTTCACTTCAATGACTCTGAAGCAACATTTTGTGACTCTGAAGTAGACTTTAGTAACTCCGAAGTTCACTTGTATGCCTCTAAAGTAGACTTGTACCTCCAAAATTGGCTTCAATGACTCTAAAGTTCACTTTGTTGCCTCCGAAGTTAATATTCAGTGACTCTGAAGCAAGATTTATTAACTCAGAAGTTCACTTGTGTGACTCCAAAGTAGGAATTCAAATTTGTAGATTTATCTTCATGCCTCCAAAGCAGTCTAAAATGAAATAAAGTTTGAAATCAAAGCTTGGAATTAAAAGTGCACAAATTTAGTTGTTCTTCCATGTATTAGATATTGCTATCCAAACCGTGATCAACAATATATTTTTTTTAACAATGGGGTTCCACAATGATCAACACTTGCAATTATCTGAGATAGTTTTTTTGGAAGTAATTTCCTTTACATACATTGCAGAAATTTTTAGAAGCTATTGCAATCTACGAAAGGTATATTTGGAAATCAGCGGCGCAACAATTCTATCTATTGTTGGAACTTTTCTTACATATGGAAGCAATCTTTTTGGTTAGAAAATACAAAGTTATTTTTAGAAGAGGATTCTGGTGTGTAAATGGAGTTGTAATTCGTGGAGGAGTGTTATTATAATCATGCTATCTAAGTTATTTAAAAAGACATATAGGGACGGAGCAAAGGATGGAATAGAGTGGAGCATACACAGAGAGTTGGAATAAGAGAAGTGCTTAGAGTAAGAAGATAATTGGAGAAAGCCATAAAAGCCACTACAATCTAAATATTCTATTTTCTTTCTAGTTCATCTTTTGTCTTTGAATCAACATTCAACTTTGGATTATGATGATGTTTATCAATTACTTAATTGGTTTTAATTCAAATACAATGTTCTAAATTTTTGTTATTTAGGATTAAAAGGATCCTAGTAACGAGCTTATGTTGATGTTTGATTTTTGAGTTAAATTATCTTCTTCTTCATTGTTTCTTCTTTTTCAAGCTTAATGCATGTATATGCTTAGCTAACAAGTGCATGAACTGAGATTCTTAATTTATACTTGAGAGGCGTGAATTAGGAATAGACTCTTGAATTGAAGAACATATGATGCACTGAAGTTTTGAGATAGCAATTTTACATGTGTAATCCATGTGAATATGACCTTGTGAGCACATATATTACACTTGGATGCTTAAGCTAAATGGGTTTATTAATTTGAATTTGCATGGAGACATGGTAAAGCACTTTAATAGGCTCACCTATTATAACACTTGAGAAAGGGTGGTAGATATTTTAGTGCATCAGATTGACAATTAGAGGGATGATGATTTACTTAATATAATTCATCAATATTAGTGGATTTGCTAGGTGAAGTTGAATTCCTAGATATTTCATCCATGGATATTTCTTCTTTTTCTCTTACAATTTGTCAACTTCATTGTTTATTCAGATTTAGTTATTATATCGTTTACTGAAATTCATTCAATCAAATATTACTAATTTGATACAAGTTTGGTACTTAGCGTGTAATAACCTACTTCCTTGTGGGAATGATACTCAACTCATCTCATCTATATTACTTATGATTTGTATACTACCACAAAAGCAACAAGTTTTTAGTGCTACTGCTGGGGTAGGCAATGAGTTATACAATAATATCAATACCAATCAAGATTGGTATTACTTTGGTTTTTCTTCTGCTTAGTACTAGTATATGTTTACTTTATTATTTATTATAGTTTGTTTTGAATTCTAGATTTAATTTATTTTTGTTATTTGTGTAGAAAGTAGTGGATGGTTCGAAGCCAGCAAGGCAATTTAGCTAAATTTGATCAAAAAATTGATAGTACCTACAGAAAATGATTGAGAGAATAATCATTTCTAATTGATAAGATGAAAGAAGCAAGTGTATTTAGGGAGACTATAGCTGAAAATCCAAGCAGGATTTTGAGAGACTATGCTGCTCCAGCTGTTCAGGAACAAATATCATACACAAGAAGACTAGCAGTTCAAGCAAATAATTTTGAGATTAAGCCATCTCTTATTCATATTCTTCAGCAATCTATGCAATTCAGGGGACTTCAGAGCGATTATCCAAACAACCACTTAGATGTTTTTCTTAAAATCTATGATACAATTAAATATAATTGAGTTTCTGATGATGCAATTAGGTTGAGATTATTTCCATTTTCTCTTAAGGACAAAGCTGAAAGTTGACTTTCTTCTCTTCCTATGGGCTCAATTACAACTTGGGATGCAATGGCATAGAAATTCCTAGAAAAGTTTTTCCCTCCTTCAAGATCTGCTAAGATGCATAATGATATTACGACTTTCATGTAGATGGATAATGAATCACTATATAAGGCATGAAAAAGATTCAAAGACTTGCTGAGGAGATGCTCACATCTGGACTACCCATATAGATGTAAGTATAGATTTTTTACAATGGGACTAGTCCAAATTTTCATTCTATGATTGATGCAGCTACAAAAGGATCCTTGAATAATAAAACACTAGAAGAAGCTTATGAACTATTGGAAGAGATGATGTCTAACAGCTATCAGTGGCCTACTAAGAGGCTACCAATAAGAAGACCAGTAGGAGTGCATGAAGTGGACGGTCTCACTGCACTCACTGCATAGTTTGAAGCATTGAATAGGAAGATTGACAATATGAATGCTTCAACAATGAAAATTCAGAAAGTCACTTGTGATTTATGTGGTGGAGGACATCCTAACATAGATTGTTAGATAGGTAGCAATTTTGCACAATCTAGTGGGAATGTTAACTTTATTAGTAATTTCAACAGGTCACAAAATAATCCATACAACAATACTTCCAATCCAGGGTGGCATAACCATCTAAATTTCTTATGGAACAATCAGAATGAAGCAAGGCCACCACTAAGATTCAAGCAACCAGAGGAGAGAAAATCTAATTTGGAAGAGATGGTTAGCAAACTATAGCACTTAAAATTTCATGAGCAGCACTCAAGAATTCATGCGTAACATAGACATGAGGTTTCAAAATCAGGAGACCTTAATAAAGAATTTGGAGATGCAAGTAGGACACCTAGCAAATATGCTATCAAGAAGACATCAGGGTTCTTTGCCTAGCAACACAGAGAAAAATCCAATTGAAAAGGTAAAAGCTATAACCCTGAGAAGTGGAATGCAAGTGGGAGAAGAAGATGTTCAACAAGAGACCCCAAAGAAAAACAAGAGGAAGTAATTGAACAACCACAAAAGGCAGCTAAGAGCAAACTATTTCCGGACAATCCCAAGCCTTATGTGCCTCTAATCTTTTATTCTCAAAGACTTCAACAACATAAGATGGATAAGCAGTTTTCTAAATTTTTAAATGTATTTAAAAAACTACATATTAACATTCCTTTTGCAAATGCCTTAACATAAATGCCTAGCTATGCAAAATTTTTGAAGAAGATCTTGGCAAACAAAAGGAAGTTAGAGGATTATAAAATTATGAAATTAAATGAGGAATGTTCAGCCATCCTGCAAAACAAACTACCATAAAAGATGAAAGATCCAGGGAGTTTTATTATCCCTTGTATTATTGGAGATTCATATTTTGAAAAGGCATTATATGATTTGGGTGCAAGTATTAACTTAATGCCTTTCTCTGATTTCAAAAAATTAGGATTAGGAGAGGTCAAAATAACGAAAGTATCACTTCAACTTGCTGATCTTTCAATCAAACATCCAAGAGGTATTGTGGAAGACATGTTGGTAAAGGTTGATAAGTTCATTTTCCCTACTGATTTCATAGTTTTGGATATGGAAGAAGATAGGGAGGTACCACTTATTTCAGTTAGACCCTTTATAGCAAAAAGAAGAACTCTTATTGATGGTCAACAAAGAAAATTAATTCTTAAAGTTCAAGATGATCAAGTCACCTTCAATGTCCTTGAAGCAATGAAATATCCTTTGGATGCTAATTCTTGTTTTGTGGTTGCATCTATTGACAAATTGGTAAACAGAGTTTTTTAGGAAAGTATTGTTGAAGATCCACTTAAAGCATGCTTGACTCAACCAAGCAACAAAGAAACTAAGAAAGGCGATGTAGAGGATTGTGAAAAGTTTATGGAGCCAAACCCACCTTACTCAAAGCAATAATCACCAAGAGTTGAGGAGCTGGGACAAATCAACAAAAAGCTTAAGCCATCTATAGAAGAACTTTCTATTCTTGAGCTCAAACCTTTACCTTCTCATTTAAAATATGCTTACTTAGATAAAGTTTCTTCTTTTCCAATGATTATTTCTATTTCTTTGATAGATATGATGGAGGAGAAACTATTAAGAGTATTGAGAGAGCATAAGGGTACAATTGGATGAAAAATTATAGACATCAAAGGAATCAACACTTCACTTTGCATGCATAAAATTCTAATGGAGGAGCAATACAAACCCACCATCCAACATCAGAGGCGTTTGAACCCAAAGATGTAAGAAGTGGTAAAAGCAGAAGTGACCAAGCTACTTGATGCAAGAATCATCTATCCTATTTCTGACAGTCCATGGGTGAGCCCTGTGCAAGTTGTACCAAAGAAGGGAGGCATGACTGTTCAGAAGAATGACAATAATGAATTGATTCCAACTAGAATAGTTACTGGATGTTGTGTATGTATTGATTACAGTAAATTGAATGATGCCATAAGAAAAGATTACTTTCCTTTACCATTTATTGATCAGATGTTGGAAAGACTTTCAGGATATGAATTCTATTACTTTTTGGATGGTTACTCAGGTTACAATTAGATTCCCATTGCACTAGAAGATCAAGAGAAAACTACAGTCACTTGTCCATATAGTACTTTTGCTTTTAGGAGAATGCCCTTTGGTCTTTGCAATGCACCAACAACTTTTCAGAGATGTATGATGGCATTTTTTCTCATATGGTTAAGGAATATATTGAGATTTTCATGGATGATTTTTCTATTTTTGGTTCATCATTTGATTCATGTTTACATAATTTGGCTTTGGTGTTGCAAAAAAGTGAGGAGACTAACCTTATTATAAATTGGGAGACATGTCATTTTATGGTGCAGGAAGGGATAGTGCTTGGACACAAGATTTCAAAAAAAGGAATAGAAGTTGATCATGCTAAAGTGGAGGTCATTAAAAAATTGCCTCTACCCACATCTGTTAAACTTGTCAGAGGTTTTCTTGGACATGTTGGATTTTATAGATGGTTTATCAAATATTTTTCAAAATTTGCTAAACATCTCTCTACCTCTTAGTTAAAGATGTCTCATTTAACTTTTTAGATGATTGCTTGTAGGCCTTTAAAAATTTGAAGGAGAAGTTGGTTTCAGCACCAATTATGGCAGCACTAGAGTGGGATATACCTTTTGAGTTAATGAGTTATGCAAGTGATGTTGCCATTGGAGCTATTTTGGGACAAAGAAAGGGGAGGGATTTTTAAACAATTTACTATGCCAGTAGGACCTTATCAGGAGCCCAACTGAATTATTCAATAACTAAAAAGGAACTCTTGGTAGTAGTTTTTGCTTTTGATAAATTTTATTCTTACTTGATTGGTTCTGAAGTGATTGTTTATTTAGACCACTCAGCTCTGAAACATTTGCTTGCAAAGAAAGAAGCAAAGCCTAGATTGATTAGGTGGATTCTCTTACTGCAAGAATACAATTTGGAGATCAAGGATAAGAAGAAAATTGAGAATCTATTTGCAGATCACTTGTCGAGAATTCCAACTGCAAAAGATGAGGAGACTCCAATTCTTGAAGAATTCCCGGATGAGCATATATTTCATGTTAACTCCACACAAACACCCTAGTTTGCTAATTTTGTAAATTATTTGGCAAGTAATGTTTTACCCCTTGACATGTCACCACAATAGAAGAAAAATTCTTTTCTGATGTTAAATATTATCTTTGGGAAGAAGCTTTTCTATTTAAAATTTGTGTAGACCGAGTGATAAGAAGATGTGTACCAGACGATGAGATGATAAGTATTCTACAACATTGTCATGATGGATATGTAGGTGGGCATTTCAGTTCCATCAAAACTATAGTTAAGGTTTTGTAATCTGGTTTTTATTAGCCAATAGTTTTCAAAGATGCACACACCCACGTACTTTCATGTAATAGATGTTAGAGAATGAGAAATATCTCTAGGAAAAATGAGATGCCTTTAAACAATATTCTTGTTTGTGAATTATTTGATGTTTGGAGTATTGATTTCATGGGACCACTTCCCTCTTCCTTTGGCCATAAGTACATTCTAGTAACTATTGAGTATGTGTCTAAATGGGCGGAGCTACAACAATGCCAACAAATGATGCTCGGGTCGTGATCAAATTTTTAAAGAAAAACATCTTTACCAGATTTGGCACTCCTAGAGCAATTATCAGTGATGGGGGAACACATTTTTATAATAAATAGTTTGATGCACTTCTCCATAAATATAGAGTTATGCATAAATTTGCAACACCTTATCATCCTTAGACTAGTAGACAAGTAGAAGTTTCAAACAAGGAATCAAAAGAATTTTGGAGAAAACTGTGAATGCCTCTAGGAAAGATTGGTCAGTAAAACTTGATGATGCACTTTAGGCATATAGGAATGCATTCAAAACACCCATTGGGATGCCTCCTTTTAGGCTAGTATTTGGAAAGGCTTGTCATTTACCTGTGGAATTAGAACATAGAGCATATTAGGCACTAAAATTTTAAACTTTGATAGGCAACTTGTTGGAGAAGAAAGATTGCTACAATTGAATGAGCTAGATGAACTTTATAATGATGCTTATGAGAATGCCAAGATATACAAAGAGTGTATAAAGAAATGGCATGATAAGCACATCCTAAGAAGAGAGTTTGAAATTGGTCAAAAAGTGTCACTTTATAACTCTCACCTTAGACTATTTCATGGTAAGTTACGATCTAGATGGTCAAGTCCTTTCACTATCACAAGCATACTGCCATATGGGATAATTGAAATTGCTCATGACACCAATGGAACATTTAAAGTGAATGGTCAATGTCTGAAGCCATAATTTGAAGGAAGATTTGACAAGCAGAAGTTTACATTGGACTTGAAAGAATCAGCTTAAAGAAAGAGATAGTCTAGCTGAAGACTATAAATCAGAACTACTTCCTCATCCCTTTACTTTTAAGATTTTTAGTCTATCTTAGGTTTTTCTATTTGGATAGATTTTTTTTAGTTATGGTTTGATATTTCTATTACAGAAGTAAAAACTTGATTTCAGATTGAGTATAGAAGTTTTATGAGATTGCAAATTGTGTGTCAAGTATTAAAATTGTCAGAAATTTATAATGGATGCTAATAAATTTCAGAAAAAGAGGATTGAAATGCACTTCATTCAGGGAAGCTCTTAAACTTAAACTTCTTTCATTATTTCACATTAAGGACAATGTTTGATTCAAGTCGGGGGGTATTTGGGGAGTTACATTCAAATTTACAACCAAGATTTCAGATTTGCATTCAGATTTGAATTTTTTTTTCAAATTTGGGTATAAATTTTCTCTATGAGCATCTCTTTTAATAACTTAGTTAAAGAAATCCAAGAGCAACCATGTTACAATGCTGAAATTGAATAAGATGGATTCTCTTGTAATGATCAAGTGACATATGCAGAGTTTTTGATTACCATTGCACATTATTGAGAAAGAAGGATAGGTGCTACCTTGTGATTTAGTGATTCTTATGATAAGTCCTTCTTTTCATGACTGATAAAAATTTTAATTAGCACATTATGTTATGATCATGCAAAGTGTATATGGATTAGTGATGATATTGTGAATTCAGTAACATATTTTGGTTGATACAAGCATGCTAGAACTTATTTGATTATTCCTTAAGGCGAAATCCTAGAAAACATGTTTACTTGGAAGTGATTTAGGCATTCTTTGATCAGTTTGAGCCTTCTATAATAACCTATTACATTCACTGTCAATAGTGTTTCCATTGAGCTTGAATGAAAGAATGACATATGCAAAGCATCTGAAAGACCACCATTCAAATTTTCTTTCTTTAGCCTCATCATTCAAACCTTTTCAGCCTGAAGGACCATAATGGACCTGTTAAGAGATATATTATAAATGCACGGTTGTAGAGAGGTACATGAGTACATAAGAAGATAAGTTTGGGGGAATTAAAGAGAAGAATGCTAAAAGAAGAGGAAAAAAGACAAAAGGAAAGAAATCAATAAGGATTTATCCTTCAATTGGGGTGATCATATCTCCATGAACTCAACAAAAAATAAGTTTGGAGATGTGGTAACAATATAGCCCATAGCTGGGGAGATCACATACTAATAAAAGTAAAAGAAAATAAGTCTAGGGTGTGGCAGTAATAAAGCTCATAAAATAAACAAAAAGCTAAGAGAGTGAATATTTGTGTAAAATACAGATATGATCTCTTACTTTGTGTATCCTTATTTCATTTTCTTGTTAGCTAAACCCAAGGCCCCATTACAAGCTTAACAAAGACCTATTGATCTAAGTGAATAGAGTTTTTTACATTAGTGGAGATGAATTATGAAAAGCAAGCTTATGGGGTGTTTTATGAAGATCATGAAAATCACGGGTTGGAACATTGTTGACTGAAAAACATGCATGTAGCATGAAATTGACATTGTACACACACACATTTTTTCATTTCATGAAAGGATTGATGAAGCATATGTTTAATGATATTACTTGGAAAGTATCTTGAGTGATTTTTGAGATATGTGTACATGTATAATTTGTTTGGCATGTTACTGATTATTTGAGAGAGATTTTCCTAACTAATTAATGAGTTTAGATTGTTATTTTGCTCGAAGATGATCAAAAGCTAAGTTTGGGGGTATTCAATAAGCTCATAATATATTATATTTTTTATATCTAAATTCATATATTTAAGATCTTCTTTTAATATTTTTCTGTGGTTATTTCACTTAACAGAGTTTGATTTGTTGCAGACATAAAAATATGTAAAATGAAACTGGAGATTACAAAAGATGTTACTTTAAAGCAATTTCTGGGACTGATGGAGGCATATTTAGAAAATATGTTCAATATGAAAGTTTTAGAATTTGTTCTTATATTTCCAATGCATCAAGAATCTCATGATTCTAAATTTATATGAGAAAGTTATGACTAAAACAATGCAACTGCCTATAGAGTTTTACATTCGTTTGCTACTTCATCTGACAGAAGGCATCACTTTGAAGGCTTACAACTCATAGAAGATGGATGATCTAGATAAAGTGATCAACATAAAAGTTGTAGCTCCTAAAATTATCTGTCTAATGCAAAAAGAATAGAGCAATTCTAACTTCTTATGAGAAAATTATCTTATGAGGAATTATGATCAAAATAGTGGTACTCTCTCCAAAAAACTTCAAAATATCAATTTTGGAGGCACAACAAAAGGCGGTACTTTGAGCTCATACCACTCAAGACACAATCAGAATCATGAAAAGTAATCAACATGAAAGTTTTAGATCTTGAAATTATCTCTGAGGCAGACTTGTACCTTTTAAATTGCCTTTAATGACTCGAACGTTTACTTTGTTGCCTCTGAAGTTCATATTCAGTAACTCCGAAGCAAGATTTATTGACTCTAAAGTTCACTTACATGACTCTGAAGTAGGAATTCAAATTTATAGCTTGATCTTCATGCCTCCAAAATAGTCTAACATGAAACAAAGTTTGAAATCAAAGCTTGGAATTAGAAGTACACAAATTTAGTTGTTCTTCCATGCGTCAGATGTTGCTATTCAAACTATGATCAATAATATATTTTTTTTTTATCAATGGGGTTCCACAATGATCAGCACTTGCAATTAGCTGAGATATTTTTTTTGGAAGCAATTTCCTTTACATACATTGCAGAAATTTTTAGAAGCTATTGTAATCTGCGAAAGGTATATTTGGAAATCAGTGGTGCAACAATTCTGTCTATTGTTTGAACTTTTCTTATGTATGGAAGTAATCTTTTTGGGTAGAAAATACAGATTTATTTTTAGAAGAGGATTCTGGTGCATAAAGGGAGTTGTAATTCGGGTAGGAGTGTTACTATAATTGTGCTATCTAAGTTATTTAAAAAGACATATAGGGACGGAGCAAAAAATGGAATAGAGTGGAGCCTACACAGAGAGTTGGACGAGGAGAAGTGCTTAGAGCAAAAAGATAATTGGAGAAAGCCATAAAAGCCGTTGTAACCTGAATATTCTGTTTTCTTTCTAGTTCAGCTTTTGTTTTTGAATCAACATTCAACTTTGGATTATGATGATGTTTATCAATTACTTAATTATTTTTAATTCAAATATGACATTCTAAATTTCTATTACTAGGATTAAATGGATCTTATCAATGAAGCTTCTGTTGATGTTTAATTTTTGAGTTAAATTATTTTCTTACTCATTGTTTCTTCTTTTCTAAGCTTAATGCATGTGTGTACTTAGCTACCATGTGTATGAACTAAGATTCTTAATTTACAATCAAGAGAGGTAAATTAGGAATAGACTCTTGAATTGAAGAACATATGATGCAATAAAGTCTAGAGATAGCCATTGTACATGTGCAATCCATGTGAATATGACCTTGCATGCGCGAGCACATATATTACACTTAGATGCTTAAGCTAAATGGGTTTATTAATTTGGATTTGCATGGATACATAGTAAATCATTTTAATAGGCACACCTATCATAACACTTGAGAAAGGTTGGTAGATACTTTAGTGCGTTCGATTGACAAAGAGAGGAATGATGATTTACTTAATGCAATTCATTAATACAAGTTGATTTGCTAGGTGAAGTTTAATTCCTAGATATTTCATCCATTGATATTTCTTCTTTTGCTTTTATAATTTTTCAACTTCATTGTTTATTCAGATTTAGTTATTATATCATCTACTAAAATTCATTTAATCAAATTATCCTGATTTGATATTAGTTTGGTACTTAGTGTGTAATAACCTACTTTCTCTTGGGAACGATACTCAACTCACCTCATCTATATTACTTGTGATCTGTATACTTGCATGAAATCTAACACTTTTCTAATCTAGTGTATAAAGGCTCTAGATAGGATGTTAGTTAGTTTTCTAGAATTATTTTGAATTGAAGAATGTTTGGGAAGGCTAATCTGGTTTGATGGCTAGGTTGTGTGGGCCTTAAGGAGGTGGTTTGTTGGTGGGGTGTTGTAGTTGTTGCTTGGCTTTCCTCTCTATCTAACTTAGTTGCCTCTTCTTCTCTTCTTTCTTCCCCTTCTCTAGCAGATTGGTCTCTTCTTGTTCTCTTTCTTATTATGTTCTTGCTCTTTTCACGTGTTCAACTTTCTTTAGCTTGTTAGAGATCCAACCATCTGCTATTCTCTTGAATCCTATTCTTTTTAAGGTTACTTGATGTAAGGCCTTGAAATTCAAAAATGTAAATTTTTACTATTTCAAAGTTTCAATAATTTTTCTGGTGCGACATACTATAAAATTAAAATTTTGAGGAATTTTATTATCACAAAATTATAAAAATTGATGAAATATCCATATTAATGTGAGGATGATGAGGACATATGTTAATTAATAATTAATAGGTGAAGAAAAATTAAAAATTATATGTGGAAAATCAAAAAATGAGTTTCTAGTAATTTTTAAAAAATTTCAATTTAGTAAAATTTAATTGAAAAATAAATTATGAAATTATGAAAATAATAGATGGGAAATTGATTTGGGCATATGATATATCAAATATATGACTCACATGTGTAAAGAATGATAATTTGATGGCATTTTGAAAATTCAAGAGAGTGAATGTGCATGAAAGTGGGTGGAGTATAGACTACCAAAATAAAAAAATAATATAAAAAGTGTGTTTTTGCAGTGCCCATCCCATTTCCATCATTCTCATCTCTCAGCCCATGTTAGCCAACATAAACCCTCTTTCCCCATCATCCCAATTTTTCATTTTAAACAATTTTGCTTCAAGTGATCCATAGCAAATGTTGATTCTAGTAATTAGTGAGCTATAGGATGTATTTCCTATTGAGATCAAGAAGTGGTAGTCACCCAAACATGGTGAAATATTACTAATCAGTGGGACCTATCAAATAAATTTGAAGATTAAGGTAAGTGCTTAATCTAATTTAAATGTTGATGATGTTTGTGAAAGAATATTATGCAAAAGTTGATTTATCTTCAATGAATTTCAAACCCTAATTCAAGGGAGTTTGCTGAAAATTTTAATAGGGAATTAAGGCTTCATTAGAGGGTGGAAATTGGAGTGTGAGGGTTGTGCAAATTGCTCAATTAATTAAGGTAAATAGGTAGTTGATTTAAGTTATTTTAAGTTTAATTTAATTTCTTTGAATGATTAAAATTTGGGCACTTGTAATCTGAAATTTTTGTATATGAGTTACATGATTTTAAATATGGATTATCTTCCCCATGCAACCATAATTAATGTATTGTATTAGCATGAATTAAATTGCATTGAAAATAATGGAATTTGGATGAACAGTGCACTGATAGGATGCCTTACCCAGTACCCCTCTTGAGGTTGATTAAAACCCAATTTAGTAATGTTATTTTGCAAAATGAAAAATATGGAGTTAAAATAGATATAACTTAATACTATATATCAAATTTCATGATCAAATTCCACCTTTTATGCCTCAAAAAAATATGAATATTAAATACTCTGAAAATGAGATGTTGATAGCGTCCCATCCTTTTGAAAATTTGCTTTATTTTGAATCTTCTCATTTTGAACTAATTTAAACTAAACTTTTTACCAAAAAATATATTATGTGGAATTGACATAAAAATGTTGAGTGACAAAAGAGATGTATAATTTCGTCTAACACTTTTTCTTCTTATTTTCATATTTTAGTTTTAAATTGATCAATTTACATTATTTTGATCTTAAATTTGGATCGAACATTTTTCATATTATTGGAAATCTATAGAAATATTTTTATGTCAATAGGATATTTATTATCTAGTAAATAAGAATTTTATTTTAAAAATTATGTACATGTATTTTATGCCCCTGGGAGTGACGATAAATTTTAGTTTTGGTGCCTGATTGTTGCAGAGCCCAGTGTGGCTCATATATGTATTTTATAATGGTTGTGGGGCCAACCTATATCTGCCATGTGGCAAGGAGTGGCCTGGTTGGCCAGTGGGCGGTTGTGTGGGCAGCCGTAGTGGCCGGGCGTTGCTATTGGCCTGGATGGCCTAATCGCTATGATTGGCCTGAGTAGCTTGTGTAGGTGTGTCTATGGAGAACTAGTACTCTTGTGAGGTGATGAGGGTGGGTGCTACTAGATACAGCAATATGGCTGTGTGGGCCTAGTAGGCTTCTAGCCAGGAGTGCCAGGATGGACTTGATGCGCTGAAGAGTGAAGGGTAGTGTTTTGGTTTGTGTCCCTCTCAGGGAGGAGTGTGTAGATGACGGTGGACCAGTATACTGGTATAAGAGGTAATCATGGATTGACAGATAAAAAAGGGCAGTATGACGTATCGATATTCGAGTCGATATTGATTGGTTAACTATGTATACGATGTCATTATGTGTATGAAATAATTAATGAGATGTTAACATTAAAATCTTAATGAACCTAACCACTGACTTACTATGACATTCTGCATATGGCATGACGTGTTTTGCCTATTTGCATCATTGTTTACTACTCTATTTGCCACTGTTTATAAATTATTTATAGTCATATTTTTTTTGCTTACCCGCTTATTGAGTTTTGCCCAAAATCACCATTTTATTTAAATTTTTAGCTAACAGGTCAGAAGACGGAGCCCAACAGGGTGTTGGGTCTCATGATGGGGCTAGGCCGTGATGCCAGTAGAGGCTTTAATCCTTTTTATGATGCATGATGATGTATATTATTGGATGGATTTTGGATGTATATTAGACATGTATCATTACTTAGTTTTATAGCATGACATTTTATGGCGTGGGTGTATATGATTTGACAGCTAAGGTATAGTGTACCCCACCCGATATTGGTCTGTAGATGTTGTGATGATGTGTGTTTTAGAGGTGCCAGTTATATAATTTGTGTAGAAAATGGTAGGGCCTAGAGGTGGACATATTATATTTGCATATTTGAGGGTATTTGTTATATAATTATTGTAGTTTAGCATATTATATATTGGATAATGGCGGTAAATCAGGGGAGACTTTGCCAGAATTTCCTCTGAATTTTCCACTAGTAATGCTTCAAGGAGGAGGGGCGTTACACTTGATTGACCATCTATGTTCCTCTTGGTTCTTCTCCTCCTTCCTTTGATAGATCTACTCTAGCAATCCTTAGGAATTTAGAAAATATCATTCACAAGGAAGAGGGAATCTGGAAGTACTCTTGACCAACTAGAGATTGCTTCCACTTCTATTGATCAAAACCTACCAAAACATAGCATTTAAGAGAGAGGGGGAGGGAGTTTTACATGAACAAGGGGTATGGGCAAGGCTTACACGAGAGGGAGATGGGAGATGATATGTTGCATTGGTTATTTATAAGCTAAAATGTATGGTAATCTATAACCTATGTATAACCATGCACATGCACCACTCTTAAACTTTTAAAACTTGCATTTATACTCTCCTTTAACATATTTAGGCTACCCATTTCATAAATCATGTGCTCATTTTAATTTTCCATTCATTAAATATAATCTTTACATAATTTTATTATTTATTTATCAATTAAAATTGATTTTAACTAAAATTTGCCAAAAATTACTGGTAACTCGATTTTTTGGCTTTCCACATGTAATTCACCTATTGATTATTAATTAACATATATCCTCATGATCCTCATATTATTATAGATATTTCATCCATTTATTTAATTTTTTTGATAACAAACTTTCTCAAAAATTAAATTTTATAGTATGCCGCATTGTAAAAATTTCTAAAACTTTACAATAGTGAACATTTACATTTTTGAAATTTCCAGGGCCTTACATTCCACCCCCCTTACAAAACATTTCATCCTGAAAACTTAGATAATTAAATGAGGATATTTTGACCGCATTATATCCTCAAGCTCCCATGTAGCCTCGTCTTCCGAGTGACGATTCCACTGTACTTTAACTAGGAAAATGGTTTTATTTCTTAACTGCTTCTCTCTCCTGTCTAGGATACGGATTGGCTGCTAAATATATTGTAGGTTTTCACGTAGCTGTACCTCATCTGGTGCCAAAACATGAGAAGGATCTGGTTCATATCTCGTAGTGATGACACATGAAACACATCGTGGATCCCGCTCAATGAAGGTTGTAATGCAATGCGATAAGCCACCTTACCAATTTGTTCCAATATCTCATATGGCCCGACATATCTAGGGCTTAGCTTGCCCTTGGTGCCAAATCGTACCACGCCTCTCATAGGTGACACTTTAAGAAAGACCCGATCTCCCACTTGAAACTCTAGGTCCCTCCGACGTGTATCTGCATAACTCTTCTGGTGAGACTGGGCGACTTGGATCTTATCTTTGATCAGGGCTACTTTTTTAACCATATCTACAATCATCTGTGGCCCTACAATAGCATTCTCCCCCACTTTTGACCAGTATAGGGGTGTTCGATACTTATGCCCATATAATGCCTCAAAAGGAGCCATGCCAATGTTGGAGTGATAGCTATTATTGTAAGCAAACTCCACCAAAGTAAGATACTGGCTCCAAGATTTGCCCCATTCGAGGACACAAGCTCTCAACAT